>CADDIJ020001895.1:0-22829 GCA_902809745.2 Tetradesmus lagerheimii | reverse complement strand
AGGCAGAGGCAACCATCCAGGCACAGGTGGGACTGCTGCTACGATTATAATGGGAACATGGGCCGGCAGTTGGGGCTTGCATCCGGATGTGGCGGTGTGCTGCTGGCAGTGGAGGCGGAGGCAGAGGCAACCACCCAGGCACAGGTGGGAGTGCTGCTCTGCATTACATTGTTGCTGCTGCTGCTTCTATTGCTGCTGCTGCTATTGCTGCTGCTGCTGGCACTGGAGGCGGAGCCAGAGGCAACCATTCAGGCACAGGTGGGTTGATGCTACGGTTTTATTGGGAACATGATGATGATGATGATGAGGCACAGGTGGGCGGCAGTTGGGGCTTGCATCCGGTTGTGGCGGTGTGCTGCTGGCACTGGGGGCGGATCTCATCATAGTGGCACAGGCAAGAGGGAGAAATTGCTGCTCTGCATGCTGCTGCTACTGCTGCTGCTGCTGCTGCTGGTGCTACATCTACAAGCTTTTGCAGACTGGCAAGAGCAGGTAGAAGAGCGCCAAGCAGAGCTGCCATTATGCACTGCATTTTTGCTGCATTCATGCTGAGGGCCCACAGGCAGGCTCTCAACAGTACTCGTGTGCCTGAGCACCACTTCTGCTCTGCATCATAACCTGCTGCATCCCTTGCTGGCGATGTGTTTGCGTGTGTGATTCTCACCCCGGGTGTTAACTCGTCTGCTGCATTTATCGCGCTGCTGCTCACAACAGGCTCTTGCGGAGTGGCAGGAGAAGGAAGAGGAGCGGCAAGCAGCGCTGGCTGGCGTAACAGACAAGGCCGCGCGCAAGAAGCAGCAGCAGCAGTCTGGAGCAGATGGGGACGCCAGCGGTCCGCAGTTTGTGGCTTATGTGCCGCTGCCGGACCAGAAGGCGATAGAGCAGATGGTGCTGGAGAAGAAGAAGCAGGAGCTGCTGGCGAAGTACACAAGTGAAGCGCTGGCGAAGCAGCAGCAGGAGGCCAAGCAGCTATTGAACAAGCAGTAGCAGCAACAGCACTGTTGCTGGCAGCAGCAGCAGCAGCAGCAGCAGCAGTACTGCCTGGCTGTGGGTGTACGGTGGCAGAAGCTGTAGGGCTTAGCATGTTTTGGATGCCATCCATACATGGAGTGTCTGGCATCGTGCTGTATCTGGCATCGTGTTGTGCCACATATGCGACTCACTTTGGCATGGCAGGGTTTGACCAACACTGTATCCAGCAGATGGCTATATAGGTGTGCTCATCAGTCTCAGTGGCTCAGTGGTTGAGTCGATCGCTGCCAGTGCATCGATGTGCATCAATGTATGAAGCCGCAGTGCATTGAAGGTGCTGCAGCACGCTCCCGCTTCCAACATCAGCAGCATTGCTGGACCCCACGCAAGATGCGTATGAGTAGGCCCAGATGTTCCAAGCAGCAGTCATTTGAATGTTATCAATGTGTACGGCATCCAGTATAGCTTGAGATAGCTCGAGACAACCTTCACCACGAATCATCTAGCGTTGGTTCCTGGTGTAGCATACATCAGATGAGTCGGGATAGTTGCGTCGTCATGTAAATTGGTATTTCATGTGCGCATCAGCCCATCAGAAGCCGCGGCTGGCCCCAGATGGTTCGTATACTTATACTTATACTTGTACCTATCTGGAGTGACATTGGGCTCGCTTACTGCTGAGAGTGTCCTTGCTCCCAGCCTTTGGAGGAACAAGGTGTTGAATCCGCAAAACATTTCACTGACATGTGCTATGTTTGAATTCACAGACCCGTTTTCCTATAAAGCATCTGGGTACCCTCTCAAGTGCAAGGGTGTGTTTGTGCTTAAGGTCGACCCAACCTCGCTGGCAACGCTTCGCCCCGTCCACCAGATTGGGCCAGCGTTTGACGCAGTCAACAATGATGCCGACGAGCCAATCAACACACTGGCATGCGAGCAGAACACACCTTCTCTAACGCAGCCGGCCACAACATGCTGAGTAGGGATTGCAAATCATTACACATCAGTTACTGATACCACAGCAATTTCTCTGCTGGTAAATACTGGTGCACCAGGAGGCTGTGCCGCCATGGCGAAGTTTCGAACGATGTACGCTATACATCATGATTGTCAATGTGCCATACAAAGTACATCGCACAATACTTACAGTTTACCAAACCTTGTGCAGGCGTACCCAGCTCCGATAGGGTGTGTGGTGTGGTGACAGTGGGCGCCTTGTGGCGCTCTTCCCACCAGCTTATGGTATGGTCATACTATGATAGTACTATTAGTAATGTGGTGCACTGTGCGTGACGCCTTGTGTTCTGAAACTGTCTTTGGCTGGCGGCAGATGCTGCCTAGGAGGAAATGTTATGGTCAGCGCTGGCTGGCCTGGTTTGGACGTGCCGCAATTATTGCCGCTATGGCAGCGATTGTGTGGCATTTTGATGGTGGCCGCATGCATGGAGCATTTTATACCCTATGGAGCACTTCAAAACCGTATACACTTTACAACATCAAGGGCAGTCTAGGACAACGCCATTAGAACATATCATTTGTATGGCATACAACGCTAGTAGTGTTGCTGCTGGCGAGATGAGTGTGACATTGGCAAAACAAGGCACAGTGCTGGGCATGTGTGGAATCGCGTCACGCCATATCATGGTGCATGCAATCACGGCAGCCAGAGCACGATGCTTGGCTGGCGGCAAGGCTGCCACGTGGCGCGTGGCATGCTGTCAGTTCCAGCAGAAGATCAGCATTAAGTATTTGTTGGTTACCTGGGGCGGCGGAATTCTATAGGAGCTACTGGCTGGTCACACACGACTCAGTTGGGCGAGCCCAACCGCCAGCGTTATAATAATAATCAATCCTTGTAAGCCATACCTTTCGGCATCGGCAACCGCGCCTCACCCACTGGGGAGGCGGAAAGCAGACTGATTATTCTCTCTATTTTCGGTGTAAGGTAGACCACCCAGACCCTTACACCCCTTCCTAGGCAGCATGTGGGAATCACCCCATACGGTGGACTGCATACCTAGCAGGGCCGGTGTGTATATAGCCAGTAATCGACGGAGTCCTGCGGAGAGTCGCGAGGACATTAGCAGCATCCTTCCTTCGGCTTTCGCCGACTGTATCCCTGAGTCCAGAGACATACTGCTTAGGCCTCAGAATCGAACCTGCAACCTTTCGGCCACTGTTCGTCCGTCATCACCACTGCGCCACGTGTTTAACGTCCCGCCGGACAAAATGCTTTTGTTGTGTATAAACCATGGACAAGCGTGGGCAACCCTTTGTGGTCATGCATTGCCTGTGCACACCGTGTAACCCCTCTTCTTCTCATGCATTGTACTGGCGCCCCGCTCTGGTTGACCTTCCTGCTTTTACATGCTGTGCTGTCAGTAGTTGTCCGGTCCGGTGATGGCCTTCTTCTCACTGTGTGTACGTGCTTTCTCTGTGAACTTCTGACACGCCAGAGCTAGCCGTCTTGCTTTGCAGGAGCTGTGAGTTGCCGTGTCGCTGCTGCAAAATGTAGTTGTGCGGCCCTTGCAGCAGCTGGCTTGTCCTCTGCTCTCTCTCCCCAGTTTGTCGCCTCAGACCGCCGCCTGCCAGGCTGTGTTGCTGCTGGTGGGTGATGTTCTGTGGATTCAGCCCGCCCGCTACACTGCATAAAGTGCAGCTTGCTGTCACTGACACTGTTTACACTAGTCCTTTGTTGCCTTTGTTTAGCATCAACACTGCGTGTGCTGTGACTGACGGCTTTGTCTGCAAGGCCATATGTCAAGTTACACACACAGAGAGACTTTCTGGGGTGAGTCTCCTTGAGTGACAGCCTGTTTTGCTGAGTCATCTGCGACGTTCCAGATTTTCGGGTGTTCGTTGCAACGTAGTTGCCTGTGCACACCGTGTAACCCCTCTTCTTCTTCAGTTGTCCGGTCCTTTGTTGCCTTTGTTTAGCATCAACACTGCGTGTGCTGTGACTGACGGCTTTGCCTGCAAGGCCATATGTCAAGTTACACACACAGAGAGACTTTCTGGGGTGAGTCTCCTTGAGTGACAGCCTGTTTTGCTGAGTCATCTGCGACGTTCCAGATTTTCGGGTGTTCGTTGCAACGTAGTTGCCTGTGCACACCGTGTAACCCCTCTTCTTCAGTTGTCCGGTTTCCACTTTCTGGCAAGGCCATGTTGCATGTCGTGTGTCACTGTGCTTGATTTTTCAGCTCTGTGTGTCGCATTGCGTGCTGCTATGCTTGCCAGCCATGAGGGTTGCAGAAGCAGTAGCACCTTAGTTTGCACATGCAGTGTCTCCTGTCGGTCCCGCGTGCTCCTGCTTGCTGCAGTCTGGTGTGTACAGCGGTGCCTTGGTGCAATCATGCCAAACACCTATGGTAAGCAGCACCATTGTGCATCCCGCTTGCTGTTTGGACCATGCCTGCCTTCCCCTGTGCGTTTTGTGCCCTGTGCTTTAAGCACCCTGCTGCTTTTCGTGCTGCACTTCGCACATGCTGCACTGCATGTACTTGTTGGTTTATGGGGAGGTAGGGGCTGCACGATGCCTCTGGAGTTTTACTTTGGTTGAATCTTGTGGCTTGCTATCGGGTTCTCATGATATGTGAGCTGAAAGAGGGGCAAGTGACTCGCTCTAGGGCGATAGCTTGCCCACCCCTGTAACAAACCTCTTCCTCTTCATGCATGAAAACCCTTTGAGTGACAGTCTGAGCTGAGCTGTTCGCAGCATCCTTTTTCTAGCTGGTGTCCGTTGCGGCGTAGCCGCTTGAACACACCCTGTAACCCCTCTTCTTCTTCTTCTCCATGCATGAAAAGAGGCTGCGTGGCGCCTGGCCTTGAATGCCTTCCCTACAGCGCAGCGGATGCAGCTGGCCACGGGTTGCGCAGCTTGTTCAGTGGTTGGGCCGGGTGTGGAGCATCATTTCTGGACATGTCCTGTTGCGGTCGCTGTACGCACAGAGGTGGAAAGTCAGCTGCATGCATTCAACTTGTTGGCGGCAGGTGCAAGCCTGCCGTGCAGCGCCTTGTGGTTGGCATGTGCCCCTCACCGTGACATGCATCGGCTAGTGTGGGATATGGTCTGTTTGGCAGTTATACATGCGTTTGAGCATGGCCGCAAGGTGGCTTGGGCGGTGTCTCATCAGTTGACTATCCCCGCGCTGGTAGAACAAGTAGCAGTGCGAGCGGCTGTTGGGTGTTTCTGGGATGCACTTGCTGACTTTGCTGCTACGGCCCGGGTACCTCGTCGGCATAGGATTCAACTGCTCACGTGTCAGCCGTTCATTGCTTGGCACACAGTGTTGTGCGGCAACGGCTTACGTGTGGTTCGCAGATGACAGCCTGTGTATGCATGTATTTGCTTGCTTTTATTCATGCTCAACAACCATCTCCGCCAGAGGCGGCCAGTCCTTTTTTTTGGGTGGATGTTGTGGGTCACTGCATAACTGCTGGAATGCAGAGATGTCACACCCTCAGCAGCTGGTCGGCCCTCTGCTTGCATATTCCATCAGCTGCCTTGAGTCCGACCTGCTTTTCTTGAGCTAGTGTTAGACGCCCGAGCTCAGCCCGCCGCCTGTACTGCAAAATGTATAGATTGCTGTCACTGACACTGCTTAGACTACTGCTTTCATGATCAGATACCCTCTGATACACCAACATTGCGTGTGATGAGAAAGACGGTTGTGCTTGCACACCAAATGTCATGCCTCTCACACAGGGGCTGTTTTTCTGGGGTTCAGCCTCCTTTTGAGTGACAGTCTGAGCTGAGCTGTTCGCAGCATCCTTTTTCTAGCTGGTGTCCGTTGCGGCGTAGCCGCTTGAACACACCCTGTAACCCCTCTTCTTCTCATGCATGAACAAAGTGAATGGATCATCCTAGTAGGCGGATCCTGGAACTTCCTGCTTGCTGATTTTGGTCCAGGTGCTGTGCACCTCCTGGTATGGTGTGTGTGGCTGGTCTTCTGGTGGCCCCCGGCAGTTGGGTTTACCTGGCTGAATCGTGTGCGGCCACCAACAAAACCAACAAAAAAAATCGTGTGCGGCCAGCCGGTTGATTTCAGCCTCCCAAAGGCATGCAGTGACACCCTTGGTGAAAGTTGCAAGGCTTGCAAGCAGTGTCTCCTGGTGGTTCCCTGGATGCTGTACGTGAAAGTAATAGCAGCACCCAAGCAGCCCTAGGTGAGTAGCAACCCTTAAACTCAGCTGCGTAACAGATCTGTCCAACTGAAAAGTTTGCACCTTTCCCAATGTTTGAAACATCTCTAACAGATTTTGGAAGGACAGCGCAGACCTAGCGAGTGCTGCATGTGACTCGAATGCATGCGACGTGCATGTAGGTGTGCACAGCATGCAGGCAATGAGCGGTACTACTGCCCGGTACCGGTTGTCTGCCCCTGCCAGGGGTGGTCTGCCAGCTGGCAGGCTGCAGGCTGGCCTACGAGATGATCAGGGGTCGTTTACAAGGTATGTGTGTAATCAATGAACGTCCAGTCGGACCGTCGGGAGGCAGGAAGCGCCGCTCATTGTGCTTGTAGGTCCATCGGGACGATGTCGTCTGGATCGATTCAGCGTGACATCTAGCCTGACGTCAGAACAGTGTCGAGCCTTGGGGTCACGCCGTTCCTACATGTGGGCGCATGCCACCATCTTCCAGGCAAAGATAACAACGGTACCATTTACCGTTGCTGTGCGTCGTAGAAAACGTGTCACCCTACAATCTTATCTATCCTATATATTAAAAGAATAGGGTGGGGTCCTGTTTTTGGGGAAAAACAGGCGCGACTCACGCCGGCAGGCCGCCAGCACGCCTTCATTGTAAACAGCTAAAGTAGGGGCTTCATCTGTGAGGGCCTGGAGCCAATTGGTGGCCCCTGGTGGGAGAACGGGCAGCAGTAGACCCTTCGAAAGCGATTTTCTCTCAAACGGCGCAACAAAAACCCCTGTCCTCCCCCCCTAAAACGATTTGTCATCAAACAATCTATAAGCTCAGCGAGCGTCGGCGCCATCAGAGGCCTCCTGTGGATGTCACGAAGTGTGACACGTGTGAGGGGTGGTTGGCTCCAAGAAGCCAGTAGGGCCCTGCGGTGCTGTTGAACGCGTTCTTCGCGACACGTCAACTCTGATGTGCACCATGTCATGGACCTTACGCCCTCAAGCGCCCAACAACATGCAAACGATCGAGAGCATCAAAGACAGGCAGAGGACGCTGCGCGCTATCATAATCAGCTAAATTAGGGGCATCATCTGTGAAGGCCTCGAGGCAGGCGGAGGGCCCTGGTGGGAGAAAGGGCAGCAGTAGACACTTCAGAAGCCTTTGCTCCAAGAAGCCAGTAGGGCCAAGGAGCCACTCTGATCTGCACCATGTCATGGACCTTACGCCCTCAAGCGCCCAACAACATACAAACGATCGAGAGCATCAAAGACAGGCAGAGGACGCTGCACGCTATCAATCAGGTAAGGCACGTGGCGTATTTGCTGGAGGTCTTGCTGGGCTTCAAGCTAAGCTCTGGGAAGATGCTGGGATGCTGGGAATGAACTGATGCTGAAACTGACTGACTGCTTGACCGCCTGTCTGCTTCTGCAGCGTATCTTTCACCACAGGCCCCTGCAGGAGCAGATGCAAGAGCCCGTCCCGCCAGCTTGCAGCAGCGGTTCATGCAGCGCATGCAGCAAACCCAACCGCAAGACTCTTTGCTGGACCCCTTGCTTGCAGCAGCAGGGGACCGCCTGCGTGCTCAGAATGCAGCCCGTCAGCAGCGTCACAGGGCCGCCCAAACCCAACAGCGCGCACAGGCCACAGCAGCCAGGCGCCGGCGCCGTCAGTCAGCTGCAGCTGGGGGTACCCAGTCTGGGTCACAGCCTGCCCCTCAGCCTCCAGGTGGTGGGGATGCGCGGCAGCCTGCCCCACAGCCTGCCCCTCTGCCTGCCCCACAGCCTGCACCCCAGCCAGCAGCTGCTGCACAAGGCAGCCCCTCACGCGAGGCTCTGTTGTGGTCCCAGTTGGAGCTGTCTCAGGTTCCACTGGCGCAGCAGGAAAGGGACAGGTACTCCAGGCAAGAGCAAGCTGCATTGTTAGCTGCTTCACTGAACAGTCTAAACACACAACAGCGGGCGGTGTATGATGGTGTTATGGCTGCAGTGGCACAGGCCCGCGCTGGTGGCTTGAACGGTGGGAATGTGTTCTTTGTTGATGGGGTCGGGGGTGCAGGCAAGACGTTCACCTACAGTTGCTTGCTGGCTGGTGTGCGCTCGCAACCTGATGGCATTGCCCTGTCCGTTGCTTCATCCGGCATCGCTGCTTTGTTGCTGCCGGGTGGGCGCACAGCACACTCCAGGTTCAAGATCCCTGTGCAGGGCTTGGACAAGGATTCTGTTTGTTTCATCAGCAGGCAGTCTCCTGAGGCAGCTTTGGTGAGGGCTGCCGACTTGATTGTGTGGGATGAGGCACCTATGATGCACAAGCACGTTTTTGAGGCTGTTGATAGAACCTTTAGGGACATCATGGGCCGCCCCAACGAGTTGTTTGGGGGCAAGGTGGTGGTGTTGGGCGGCGATTTTAGGCAAATCTTGCCCGTTGTGCCGCGTGGCAATAGGGGGCAGATTGTGGCAGCCAGTCTTAAGCGGTCCAACATCATATGGCCTCATGCGCAGGTCTTCCAGCTGCACGAGAACATGCATGTCAGCATGTTGCGCTAAGCCGGCGATCAACAGCAGGCACAGGAGCTGCAAGACTTTGCTGCATTTCTCAAGCATGTTGGGGAGGGGACAGAGCAGGAATACCCCACTGTTGGTGAGTCTGCAATTCGCATCCCGCCCAACATGTGTTGTGGTGGTGGCCCTCAGGCCAGTGTGAGGGATCTGATTCAGGAAGTCTATGGGGGATTGCAAGACATGCAGCCAGGGGAGCGTGCTGAGTACATCATAGAGCGTGCCATCTTGACACCCCTCAATCAACATGCTGATGCTATCAATGTGCAGATGATGGAGTGGATGTCAACCTTTGATGAGGGCGCTGAGCAACGGGAGTATTTGAGTGCAGTGGGATCGTGGGGGAGGGGGGTGGGGGGTTGTATCCAACTGAATTTTTAAACAGTTTGAATTTCTCGGGAGTGCCCCCTCACAAGTTGTCGTTGCGGGTGGGGTGCCCCATAATTTTGCTGAGGAACTTGAGTGGCGGGCTTGCTAATGGTACCTGCTTGATTGTCACACGGTTGGGAGACCGTGTTATTGAGGCAAGGGTTGCCACAGGTCCCTCCAAGGGTGAGGTTGTGTGTATACCACGCCTTGGTATTACCCCTTCAGAGTCAAGTATGCCATTCACCTTGCGTAGGTTGCAATTCCCCGTCAGGCCTGCTTTTGCCATGACTATCAACAAATCACAGGGTCAATCACAGGGTCTGTTTTGCGTGATGTTGCTGGCGGCGCTGAAAAATTGCGCAATAATAATAATAATAATCAATCCTTGTAAGCCATACCTTTCGGCATCGGCAACCGCGCCTCACCCACTGGAGAGGCGGAAAGCAGACTGATTATTCTCTCTATTTTCGGTGTAAGGTAGACCACCCAGACCCTTACACCCCTTCCTAGGCAGCATGTGGGAATCACCCCATACGGTGGACTGCATACCTAGCAGGGCCGGTGTGTATATAGCCAGCAATCGACGGAGTCCTGCGGAGAGTCGCGAGGACATTAGCAGCATCCTTCCTTCGGCTTTCGCCGACTGTATCCCTGAGTCCAGAGACATACTGCTTAGGCTCAGAATCGAACCTGCAACCTTTCGGCCACTGTTCGTCCGTCATCACCACTGCGCCACGTGTTTAACGTCCCGCCGGAAAAATTGCGCAATGTGTTGTTGTTGACTGATGCATCCACTAAGTTGTTGCGTTTTGTTTCTGATGATATTTGGGCATGCATTCAACTTGTTGGCGGCAGGTGCAAGCCTGCCGTGCAGCGCCTTGTGGTTGGCATGTGCCCCTCACCGTGACATGCATCGGCTAGTGTGGGATATGGTCTGTTTGGCAGTTATACATGCGTTTGAGCATGGCCGCAAGGTGGCTTGGGCGGTGTCTCATCAGTTGACTATCCCCGTGCTGGTAGAACAAGTAGCAGTGCGAGCGGCTGTTGGGTGTTTCTGGGATGCACTTGCTGACTTTGCTGCTACGGCCCGGGTACCTCGTCGGCATAGGATTCAACTGCTCACGTGTCAGCCGTTCATTGCTTGGCACACAGTGTTGTGCGGCAATGGCTTACGTGTGGTTCGCAGATGACAGCCTGTGTATGCATGTATTTGCTTGCTTTTATTCATGCTCAACAACCATCTCCGCCAGAGGCGGCCAGTCCTTTTTTTGGGGTGGATGTTGTGGGTCACTGCATAACTGCTGGAATGCAGAGATGTCACACCCTCAGCAGCTGGTCGGCCCTCTGCTTGCATATTCCATCAGCTGCCTTGAGTCCGACCTGCTTTTCTTGAGCTGAGTGTTAGACGCCCGAGCTCAGCCCGCCGCCTGTACTGCAAAATGTATAGATTGCTGTCACTGACACTGCTTAGACTACTGCTTTCATGATCAGATACCCTCTGATACACCAACATTGCGTGTGATGAGAAAGACGGTTGTGCTTGCACACCAAATGTCATGCCTCTCACACAGGGGCTGTTTTTCTGGGGTTCAGCCTCCTTTTGAGTGACAGTCTGAGCTGAGCTGTTCGCAGCATCCTTTTTCTAGCTGGTGTCCGTTGCGGCGTAGCCGCTTGAACACACCCTGTAACCCCTCTTCTTCTTCGATATTTGGGGTAGTAGGGGGGTGTGCCGAGTGATATCTAGGAGCATTGCTGAGTATCTTGTCCAAGCTTGGGATGTGCGTAATAATTGCAAACACAATGGAGCAGTGCTCCCTCTTTCTTCCGCTCCTGAGGGGCGCAGGGCCGATGGCGTTGATGCTATGGCTTAATGGGTAACATGATGATGATGAAATCACAGGGTCAAACCTTGAAGATGGTTGGGGTGTACTTGCCGAAATCAGTCTTTTGTCATGGACAGTTGTATGTGGCTCTGTCCCGTGTTGGGAGTAAACAAGCTGTGCGTGTGTTGGTTGAAGGGGGTTGGGTGAATCAGGGGGAGTTTGACAATGTGCCTGAAGGATTGTACACTGCCAATGTGGTTTACCGTGAAGTGTTGACGTGACAGGCCCAACCACTCATGTGGGGGAAGCCTTATAAGTTGTGTTGGGCCGAGTCCAACCACAAACGTTGGGATGCGCAGCACTGTAGCGGTATGGTCGTGGTTAGCCTGATGTAAATATCAAACTTGCTCACATGTGTGCATGGCCGTGGCATCGCCACGGGTTGCCCGCTAGTTAATGCTAAACCGCCAACATACCCCTTCGAACGATCTGCTGCACTGGCTTTGACCACGGATCGCCCGGAACGTCAATCAAAGTACTCTAAACTAAGGACTGATTATGGAAGCCGAGCGAGATGAACAGTGAAATAAGATATTTGGCACCGCTGTAGTCTGCAGACAGCTCTGCCTGGTGCTAATTGTAAATTATTTATGGAGCAAATCAACTGTCACGTCCGCATAGAAATTCTCGTGAGAAAGCACTGCCCCTTCGCGGGCGCTGAGGGCTGCTGCTCTACAGCTTGCTCTATTCGCCATGGACCCACAGGATGTCACCGCCTCAGCTTCTGAGGTTAGTCAGTCCTGTTAGTGAAGGACAAGTGTTGCCTGAGGGATGCCGCCAAGTCAAACAGACAAAGCGCGTGTCGCCTGAACGCCTGTAGGCTGGCAGCAGCATCATACCTGAAAGGCAGGAAAGCTACGATCGGATCTGAATGCACACTGTCTTCAGCACCAAACATGCAGCTGCGCACAGGGCGTGGTGCCCGGGTCAGCTAGTCAAGGTCACGAGGGCACAGCTACTGCCTGCTGCTGTTTGAGCATGCTTGTGCCACATGTCCTGCATTATTATGCGTAGTTCTGTGCTCCGTCACATGCCACCTCCTCACAGTGGTTATTTCCAACTGTAGTTGTCCAATCTGCGCTCGTGCTTCGTGCAGGCACCTGGACAGCCGCAGCAACAGCAGCAACAGCTGGATCGCTTGCAGGATGGTTCACAAGCGAGCGGGTACCAACAGCAAATCATGCAGCTGCATGAGCAACAGCAGCTGAGCCAGCAGCAGCAGCAGCTGAGCCAGCAGCAGCAGCAGCAGCTGGGTCAGCAACAAGTCCCGCAGCAACAGCTGGACCAGCAGCAGCAGGGGCAGCATGCTGGCAAGAAGCCTCTGCCTGAGCAGCGGCGGCGCTGTATGTCTGACCGCTTCATGATGTTCACCTACAAGATCAAGCTCTGCAAGCGGGAAGGTGAATCTGTTCAACCCAAGATATCCTGCAGATGCACAAGCAGTGGTGGTGCTATGCCAGCGATGATAGTCGCGCTAGTCTGCAACCCAGCACATTGCACATGCGCAAAGCTGGCGCGTTGTCAGCTTATGCAGGCAGTGTATGCACATTTTGTGTGCAGCCCATGTGCACTTGCTGGGTTGTTTGTTGGCAGCTGCTGCTATCCAACTCTCGCAGCGTTTGGTCTTGTCGCCATCTGCTGACTGTCCTTGCTGCAGATCCACACAACTGGCGGCTCTGCCCATATGCACACCCAGGTGAGCAGCCACTCATCATTTGGTCAAGCCACAGTTACAGGACAGCACATGAACCCCACACCACCTGCATCCTGCAAAGCACTGGCACTGGTGCAAGCGTGCAGCGAGCAGCACTTGACAGGCTGCGCTGCTGCGTCTGTCATATGCACCTGATGCAGCAGGATTCCCAGTAGCAGTGAGCCAACTTGGAGCAGGTCGGCTGGTTCATGATGACGAGTTATCGGTGGCTTATGACTGTGTTAATGCGTCTCTGCTGTCCTGCAGGTGAAGCCGGCAAGCGGCGGCCCCCACATGCATACCAGGCGGTGATGTGCGACTTCGGCAAAACGGTGAGTTGTGAAGCACTGCTGCGTACACCGGTGTCGGTACACACTGTTCAAGCCTAAGATGAGCTATTAGCTGTCAGAGCTGCACGTTGGATGTGGGTTGTAGACTGTTGTGGTGTCGTGCGCTTCCAGTCCGACGCGGTGCAGTGCTGGCATGCTGTACGTTCACTTGCTCAATGTTCATGGCCTGTGTTGTTGCTCCAAGGTTGTCATTCACGCGTGTTCCCCCTTTTGCTGCCTGTCCTGCTGCTGTTGCTGCCTACAGCGTAAGGAGTGCTCGCATGGCGAGAACTGCCTTTTGGCACGCAACGCCCTGGAGTACTGGCTGCACCCCGACAAGTGAGCTGCAGCACCCTTCACCTGCTATACTGTGCTTGGTCTGTGGCGTGGCCGTTCTGTGGCCGTTCAGCCTTGCACGGCAGCACATGCATATCGCTATCATGGACGCTGCGTCTGTTCCAAGGGGCAGGTGCTTGTTGTTACATCTAACTACTACGTTCATCAGCAACACATGATAGATTGCGCTTTGGTTGGGTTCTGGCGCCGTCCCAGCCGAATTATGACTCAACAAGCCTGCTGCTGCTTGCAGGTATCGCACCATACTGTGTGGACATGGAGAGGCGTGCAACCGCAACATCTGCTTCTTTGCCCACAATCAGCAGGTGAACACATTGCTGCTGCGGTTGTTTGTTCGCAACTGTCACGTGCAGCAACAGCTGCAGACCCTATGCATGTCTTCTTTGTGCACAAGCAGAGGGGTTTCACTGGTGTTGTCAAGCGGCTTTACTGCAAAGGACTGATGGTAACAGGAAGCTGCAATCAGCCCCCCAGCCCTGACTGTCACATGTCTGGGAGGCTGGACCCCCTGCTGCACTTCAGTAGTGTGTCGCTGGCAGGGGGTGGGCAGCTTTATACAGCTATGCCTGCTCTTTGGTTGCTTTCCTGCAAGCACTTTCCTGCAAGCACTTTCCGGCCTGCAACTTGCTTTCCTGCAAGCACTTTCCCGCCTGCAACTTGCTTTCCTGCAAGCACTTTCCCGCCTGCAACTTGCGTCAGCAACCGCACGGTGTACCTGCTTCCGTGTTTGCCTTGCAGGAGCTGCGCACGCCGACTAGCCGAGCCCCTGG
This sequence comes from Tetradesmus lagerheimii, assembly GCA_902809745.2. NCBI lineage: Eukaryota > Viridiplantae > Chlorophyta > Chlorophyceae > Sphaeropleales > Scenedesmaceae > Tetradesmus > Tetradesmus lagerheimii. The sequence goes on along the minus strand of CADDIJ020001895.1, from coordinate 8,761 downwards.
CAGCCTGCTGCCTGGTGAGGTGCCGCTGGCTGCTGACCTGGCCGCTGATGCACTGCAGCAGCTCACCATAGCCCCACACCTGGGGGCAGCAGGCAGCAGCACAGGCGGCCAGCAGCTGATGTACATGCCGGCTGCAGCTGCAGCATCAGGCAGCGGTGTCGCAGGCTATCACCATGGTATGGGCGCTGGCAGCAGCAGTGGTGGGAGCTTAGCTGGTGCGGCGCAGCCCGTGCAAGCTGTGCGTGTGGTGACTCCTAGCGGGCAGCAGCAGGTGCTGATGCCTATGGCGGTTGGTCAAGACGAAGCACAGCAATTCCCTGTTGGCCTATCGTCCTCAGGCACACCCAGCATGCAGCAGCTTACATACCCCACTCAAGGTCCTGCAGGAGATGCTGCACTGCAGCCGCCAGGGTGGGTGGTGGTGGGGCAGCAGCAGTATGCACAGGCTGGTGCAGGTCCGCAGCAGCTGCTGCTGCATCCGCAGCAGCGGCAGCGCCTCCAGCAGCAGGGCTCGTACGAGCAGCTCCACCAGGCAGATGAGATGTGGCAGCAGCAGCTGATGATGTGGCAGAATCCGCCGCAAGCTGGCGCTGCGGGTGCAGCAGCAGGTGCAGCAGCGCCCAGCAACCCAGGGGGTATGGTGCTGCTGCCGCAGCAGCAGCCAATGCCAGGTATGGTGGCAGCAGCACCCGCCTGGGGCGAGGCTGATGGGCATGGGCATATGCCGTATTATGCACTTCCTATGGCTTCCATGACAGCTGCAGGTAACCCGATGATGATGGGGGCAGCGGGCATGCAGCAGCAGCAGCAGCCCACACCAGCGCAGATGATGCAACTGCAGCAGCAGCATGCGCAGCACATGTACTACGAGCAGCAGCAGCAACAGCAGCAGCAGATGCTCGTGTATGGGCAGCCGGGGTATCCTGACGCTGCTGCTGCAGCGTCCAGCAGAGTTGGCGCACCTGTGCAGTACATGCTGCCAGCTCAGGCTGCTGCTGGGGCTATGCGTGTGCCGCCTGCTCAGAGCCCGCAGCCCCATGCTGCTCAAGGGCGTGCGGGTGCGTACGCAGCACCGCCTGCCACCGCTGCTGCTGATGTGTCTTGCTACCAACTGCCACCAACAGGCCAATGGTGAGGCGACATCCAGCAATCCTCAAGCACAGGTTATCTACTTTCACCAGGTGTACACTTGCGCTGTTTGTTGTGCAGAGTTGGCAGCCTGTTGATGTTCACATACTCTTAGATTATGGGCTGCATGTGCAGCGGTTATCCACTTGCTTGCGAGACCTGCCGCTGTGCAGATGCAAGTCCGTCAAATACTGCACAGGGTATTCACTTTTTTGCTACTTTGCGTTTGTACTTGAATTCACGTAGCTTGGCAGACCTGTGCTATGGTGTGGGTGCTTGCCTTGTGCTGTGCCCGTAGGAAAGCAGGGACACACAGCTGCTGATCACGCCATGCGGTTGATGGAATGGGACCATTCACTGCAGTGGTACGCCTCAAGGTTCCTGCAGAAAGTGCTGCATGCGAAGTGCTTGTGAAGTGTGAAGTGCTTTTGAAGATGGTTGTTGCGTGTGCCTAGGAGGGGGTTCTCTGCGATTGTGTATGGTGCATGCTGACCCCACATGGAGCATGTGCAGTGGTACGCCTCAAGGCTGCCGCACAAAGTGCTGCATGCGAAGTGCTTGTGAAGTGCTCTTGAGATGGTTGTTGCATATGCCTAGAAAGAGTTGCTCTGCGATTGTGTATGTGCCTGCTGACCCCAGATGAAGCATGGAGACGGGTTTGAAAGTGGAGCATGGAGATGATTACGGAGACAATGATAACAGAGACATGGAGACGGGTATGAATGTGATGATTCTTATGCTGCACATCCGAGTCCTGGTTTCTGTCTTTGCTAGTGGATTCTGTTGCATGAGCAACGAAACGCAGACTGTTTGAGCATGGGGTACATGGCGGGGACAAAGTACGTCAGTATCGGCTAGACCTATTGTGTCAGCCGCCTGCAGAAAGTGAATGTGCCGTTTGGATGGCGCACCGCAAATCCGCTTGGCGTGTGCAGCAGGTGATGCATGATTGTTAGCGTCCTTGTTCAATACTGTGCCGAGCTTTGCTATCAATCTGTTTTCAATGTCAATGCATGGAAGCACTGGACGTGTCAGCCAGGCCTGCTGCAGCGTGGCGCTAGGAGGCATGCGGGAAGCATGCTGCATGATATGTACCTGTAGGCGTCAGTGGCTGTGTGAAGAGCCTGGAAGCTCGCACATGGCACATGCAAAGCATTGTGCCCCAACCTCTCTTGTTGGGCATCTGTTGAGAGCAGGCACCCATCTTGTTGCCACGACTTAACCAGCGGCTACACGTACCCAGCTGTACACTTGCTCAGCAGGGTGCAACCTGAAGTCTGCGTGCGGCTTCGTCAGACTGGCGCGCCTTGACATGTCACCACATGCGGCACGTATTTGCTTTCGCTTGCACTGTTCCTTGATGCTAGATCTTCGGCAGGTAGCACCAGTTGTGATGCGTCTACGTATTGCAGAGGCGCGCTAGTTGCAGCTGCGCTATGGGCCAGGGGTGTGTGACGTGTGTGTGATGTCACTGCTGGTGTCACTTGAGTAGTGATGCTGCGGCTGCTTGTGGTCAATACAGTACATGCACCCTTGCGGCTGTGTACTCACTCTGTGTGCATAGGCAGTTCCTGCAGCTGTGGTGCCGTCTGCTGCGTCCGAGCGCACGGGTGTGTGAGCCACACAGCTGAGCTTGTGGAGTTGTCTGGCTTGGCTGAGACAGGTCAGGTGCCACTTCAGTGCTTTGGTGTACGGCGCTGCGGCAGCCGCGATTATTGATATCATGCTATTGCACATGTTGCAGGTATAGGCAAAGAGCTGGAAAGACAGTATGAGTGTGCAATGCGTTGGCCAGCAGCTCTGCACAGCATGCGCAGGCGTGCAGCTGCTGCTGTGTGTTGCACACATGCCGCTATGACATATGCACAATTGCAGTTTAATTTGGGTTCAATGAGGTACCGTGTTTCACTGAGGGTTTTGGGCAAAATTATTGGAGCTGATCACTTTCGTCACATTGTCTTGTCACTCATGCAAGGTGCACTGTTTGCAATGTTGCTGCTGTGGTTGCACCGCAACATTCGACATTTGCAATCAGTTTGGTGCTGGGTGTTCGTGGTTGCAGCTGCGGCTGTGTTGGGAGTGTGGTGCTGTAGGGAATTGTCGGGAATGTTCAACTGCTCATGTAGGCAGTTGACAGCATGGTGATGTGTGCTACCGTCGTGTTTCCTGGCACCTCACTTGCTGTTGCTCACCATTGGTTGCCTCGTGTGTTGTGGCAGGTTGGGTTGGGTTGTCATGTATATGTGGATGGTTGGTGGGTGCTGTGCTGCAGCTGTGGCACGCTTATGCTACACAGCTGTAGGCAGGCACAGGCCGCGTGCAGCTTGCATGCATGCAACTTCAGTGCATCTTCAATGCTCCGCAACACCGCAATCTGTATGAAACAGAGGGGTGTGCGCACAGCTGGGGCGTTGTAGATCAGCACTGCTGCAGGTGTGCTCAGTTGGTCGACTCTGGCAATTGCATAAAGTTAGTCTGCCATGTATGGATGCGGGAGAAGCAAAGCTGTTGGAATTTTGCCCGGGCTGTCATAACACTCGAGATCTGGGGGGTCATGTTATTGTCGCAGGCGTTGGGTTTGGGTGCGGGTAGGGCAGAAGTACGGGTGCTGCTGGGCATTGCAATACACTGTTTGACCAATCATGGGTCCTGCATCAAACTTGCATCATGCATCGGACTTACATTGTTTTACGTCCTGCAGCCGACCGCCTTGTGATGTGTTGGTTTGCCGTGCTATGGCACCATGTGACGTGTGGCTTGCATTTCAAGTAAGGTGTGCACTGACATGCTGCAAGGGGTGCGCTGACATGCTGCATAGTGCACACGCGGCCTGCACCCAACATGGGTGAGTGCAGCGTGTCTGGTGCTTGTTAGGTCGTGCATCAGGGTCTGAAGCTGCAGGCAGTTATGCGTGGTTGCAGCATTGTTGCCAGGCTGTGCACAGGCCATCTGGCTCAGGCTGGTGCCCTGTCCGCGCTATTTGTGCGGCATCCTGCTTGCCTGTGGACTAACCTTGAATTTGAGGTGGTTTGCTTTGGGCTGGATCCCTGTTCTGTCTGCTCGGGAGTCAGCGTGGCCAGGGCCTCTGTTTCTTGAGCTTTGGTAAAGCCAAAACCAGCGGCGCTTGTGAGTCAAATGTTGCGGTGGCATCAGAAGTATGACAACCTGTAATGCACAAATGCTATGCGTCATGGTTGATCAGGCTTTGTTGGCTTCCACCCAACACAGTTGTTGGGGCGCGGTGACATAGCAGCAGTGCTTTGCTGGGTTTGTCTGTTGCGCCTGTCTGTCGGTACGGTTGCCAGCAGCTGCTGTGCTGTCAAGGGCTTCAGAGGTTGTTGGGGCATTGACACGCACGGCATGTGTGATGGCCTTTTGCTGGAGATTGGGTTTGGCATTCTTGTTTGTGTACTGGCCAGTACCATGGTGCTGCGCATCCATCTGATAATAATAATAACAATCAATCCTTGTAAGCCATACCTTTCGGCATCGGCAACCGCGCCTCACCCACTGGGGAGGCGGAAAGCAGACTGATTATTCTCTCTATTTTCGGTGTAAGGTAGACCACCCAGACCCTTACACCCCTTACTAGGCAGCATGTGGGAATCACCCCATACGGTGGACTGCATACCTAGCAGGGCCGGTGTGTATATAGCCAGCAATCGACGGAGTCCGGCGGAGAGTCGCGAAGACATTAGCAGCATCCTTCCTTCGGCTTTCGCCGACTGTATCCCTGAGTCCAGGGACATACTGCTTAGGCTCAGAATCGAACCTGCAACCTTTCGGCCACTGTTCGTCCGTCATCACCACTGCGCCACGTGTTTAACGTCCCGCCAGACTGATGATGATGATGATGATGATGATGATGATGATGATGGTCAATTGTATGTGGCATTTTCACGTGTGGGGAGGTGTAACCCCTCTTCTTCTCCGTGTGGGGAGGTAGGGGCTGCAAGATGCCTCTGGAGTTTTACTTTGGTTGCATCTTGTGGCTTGCTATCGGGTTCTCATGATATGTGAGCTGAAAGAGGGGCAAGTGACTCGCTCTAGGGCGATAGCTTGCCCACCCCTGTAACAGACCTCTCTCTCTCTCTCTCATGCCAAACAGCAGCATCCTTTTTCTAGCTGGTGTCCGTTGCGGCGTAGCCGCTTGAACACACATGCTGCACTGCATGTACTTGTTGGTTTATGGGGAGGTAGGGGCTGCAAGATGCCTCTGGAGTTTTACTTTGGTTGCATCTTGTGGCTTGCTATCGGGTTCTCATGATATGTGAGCTGAAAGAGGGGCAAGTGACTCGCTCTAGGGCGATAGCTTGCCCACCCCTGTAACAGACCTCTCTCTCTCTCTCTCACACCCTGTAACCCCTCTTCTTCTTCATGCCAAACATGATGAGAAAGACGGTTGTGCTTGCACACCAAATGTCATGCCTCTCACACAGGGGCTGTTTTTCTGGGGTTCAGCCTCCTTTTGAGTGACAGTCTGAGCTGAGCTGTTCGCAGCATCCTTTTTCTAGCTGGTGTCCGTTGCGGCGTAGCCGCTTGAACACACCCTGTAACCCCTCTTCTTCTCATGCCAAACACCTATGGTAAGCAGCACCGTTGTGCATCCCGCTTGCTGTTTGGACCATGCCTGCCTTCCCCTGTGCGTTTTGTGCCCTGTGCTTTGAGCACCCTGCTGCTTTTCGTGCTGCACTTCGCACATGCTGCACTGCATGTACTTGTTGGTTTATGGGGGGGTAGGGGCTGCACGATGCCTCTGGAGTTTTACTTTGGTTGAATCTTGTGGCTTGCTATCGGGTTCTCATGATATGTGAGCTGAAAGAGGGGCAAGTGACTCGCTCTAGGGCGATAGCTTGCCCACCCCTGTAACAAACCTCTTCTTTTTTCAACGCATCAAGCATTGCTGTGTTACTTGAAGCAGCGTGGCATAGGCATCGTGGCAGCTAGTCAGCAGCTTACAACGGCACAGTATGCTGATGATGCTGAGGTATTTTTGTTATCGCTTGCTGATGTTCCAACGTTTATGACATGCATGTCAGAATTTGCCAAAGCTTCTGGCCAGTGCTTGAACCCCACCAAATCATTCTTGTTGCTTGTAGGGCAGCAGCCTAACCAGGCTGCAGCGCCAGATGGGGCAGCACATGCGTTGGGGGCTATGCAGGTTGTTGCAAAGGCAAAATCGTTGGGTGTGTTCTTTGATAGCATAGGCAACAGCAGCGTCGACTGGGATGTCAGGATGGAGGTGGTGCGGCATTGCATGCAGAATATCAGCCACATCTCTAAACTGTCAGCTTTTGGTAGGGCGTTCGCTGCCAATGCCTATGCGTTATCCACACTCTTGTATGCGGCCCAGTTTGCGGGCAAATTGCCTGAGGCAGTTTCAGGCAAACTTGGTACATGGACAGCAGCGCTGGTTGATGCTGGTTTGGGCCCTGATGATGATTTGAGGCGCGCCCCTGGAGTTCCTGGGGAGTGCATGGCGGCGCATCCAACGCAGGGTGGTTTTGGGTTACTGCCAGTTCATCACCATCTGCTGTCGAGGTGGGCGTGTGAAGCACTGCCTTTCCTGCAAGGGGGTACTGCTCCTTGGGTGGCAGTGGCGCGGCAGCTGTGGCCCTGTTGGGCTGCTGCTACAGATCCATGCACACGTGCCACCAGCAGCAGCCCTTGGGGGCTGCTGTTGTGTGGCAGACATCATATTTTTCCATCTGCTCCTGCGGATGTGTGCCTCCCCTCTGCATTGCGTGCACTTGCGATGGGGCTGCGGGCTCTACCGCCGCTCCGACATGTAGGTGCAGAAGCTCTGGATGTGGCAGGGTTATGCTGGCACGCACCGTTGTGGGCGAATCCTATTTTTACAGTCTCTCAGGATTGGGAGTGGTTTGCACAGCGAATGCAAGTTGTGGTTGGTCTTGAAAGTGTGGCTGCGTTTGGCTTGCTACAGCTGCCAAAGCTGCAAACTGTTGGCCAAGCTGTGCTGCTCTCATCCGAACTGGACCGCGTATGTGCTTTGCCTGGGTTACAGGCTCAACGTGCTGCGTATGAGCGTGACATTTGGGGCCCATGGCTATGCCACAAGGTACAGTATTCTGACAGGCAGCTGGCACGTCAGCACGTGCAAGCTTTGCTTGCGCTTGTTCCCATCCAGTGGGTTGGTGCCGCACGCACACACATGGCAGCAGCTTATGCTGCTGGTGAAACTATGGCTCAGCTCGCTGCATTGACACCTGATGAGTTGTTGTTAGCGCGTGAGGCGTTGTGTGCAGATCTGGGTTGGCAGCGTCCTGGAGGGGATACCAACAGCGTAATTCGTGTGGCAGATCTTACTGTTGCTGTTGCCACTAGGATGCAACGTCTCACTGCGTTAGATGCAATTGCTCCCCGTCATGCTGCATGCTTGAACAGTGTTGAAACATTGGATGGATTGCCTGCGGGTACCCAGCTACATGATGTGCAGCTGGTGTTGTCCCGCTGGTGGAAGATCAGAGTGGCTAACACTTACAAAGAGGCAGCATGGCGTCTGGCATTGAATGCATTCCCTACTGCGCAGCGTATGCACCTCACCACGGGGTGTGCAGCATGTTCAGTTGTGGGACCAGGCGTGGAGCATCACTTTTTGACCTGTCCGGTAGCTGTTGCTGTTCGACGTGAGGTGGAAAGTCAGCTGAGAGCATTTCATATGCTGGCAGCAGGGGCAACCTTGCCGTGCAGCGCTTTGTGGCTGGCTTGTGCCCCTCACATTGACATGCATCAGCTTGTCAGGGACATGGTGTGTATAGCTGCAATACACGCTTTTGATCTTGGCCGCAGAGCTGCTTGGGCGGTTTCGCACAGGCTGAGTGTGCCTGTACTAGTTGAACAAGTTGCTGTGAGCGCAGCAGTTGGTGCCTTTTGGGATGCGCTGGCAGATTTTGCTGCTACCGCTAGAATACCTAGTCGGTGTAGGAACCAGCTGCTCACACGTCAGCCATTTGTTGCTTGGCACACTGTCTTGCGAGGCAATGGCTTACGGGTGATTCGCAGATGATGCCATGTACGATTGTGTGTTATTGCTTGACCTGCTTTCCACATGTACACCTGCTTGCGTGCTTGCTTTGCATGCTGTCAGCACGAGGCAGTTACACTGCCAGGCTGTTGGGTGAGTATTGACATCAGTGCATACTTGCTTCATGCTGATGACATGCAGTGCTCACAAAAGCCAGCACACTACTCACATTTACACATGTGCTGCCTTTCCGTCTGTATCAGCATTTTGCTGAGTCAGCGAAGCATGTTCAGCCTGCCCTCTACACTGGAAGATGTATAGACTGCTGTCACCAACACTGATTAGAATACTGCATTCATGCCCGAAGATTCTCAGAGTGCAGCCAAATTGCGTGTCGTAAGAAAGACGGTTATGCTAGCATAACCAATGTCATACCTTACGCACAGAGGTTTTTCTGGGGTTGAAACCTCAGAGTGACAGCCCGAGCTGAGCTGCTTGCAGCTTCCTATTTTACCAGGTGTCTGTGGTGGCGTATGCCGCATGAACACACCGTGTAACCCCTCTATCTATCTATCCATCAACGCCATCGGCCCCGCGCCCCTCAGGAGCGGAAGAAAGAGGGAGCACTGCTCCATTGTGTTTGCAAAT
>CADDIJ020001894.1:0-49896 GCA_902809745.2 Tetradesmus lagerheimii | reverse complement strand
GTCACCAACGACCAGGACGACAGCACGCGTGTAGGAGAAATGAGCGCGGAGGAGACTGCAGCTGAGGTCGCAGCACTTCGTAATGAGCTAGCTAGGTTAACAGCTGAGGTGGCCGCGAAGTCAGCTCAGCCGGAGCCCGGCAGCTCCTCATGCTCCCGGGTTAGACCCACGGTGCAGGTTGCTGAGCCGGTGGACAACGTGGTTAACATCACAGAGTTCAGTGGCATTGTTCATCAGCGCACCAATCCCGTGCAGCGGTCAACAGTGGCCCCAGACACTTGCTCCTTGCTCGACTTGGAGTGTGAGTCGGGGCACATCCGGGCAAGCAAAGCTGGGCCAACTGTCGTCAAGGAATACGATGAGACAGTGGCTCCGGCGCTTTCCTACCTCTATGACGCTCAGCAGGCGCTGGAGCAGCTGATTCGGGCTGCAGACATTCTTGAAGCTCGCAGGAAGTCCCTGGCAGTGATAGCAGCAGCGCAGAAGGCCGTGCTGGACTTTCTCACTGAGCGCCACGACCTTCTGGTGGCCAAGGGCGAGTTCAAGCACGACCCCAGCATGCTGCATGCTCTGGAGCAGGGGCTGGCTGGAGTGGAGGGCTTGCCCATTCAGAGCGGCGGCCGTGTGCAGCAGCACCTGGAGAAGCACGCCTCAGCCCGTGTTTTAGCGCTTACCAAGCGGTCGGCCAAGCAGTTTGGAGGTTCCAGCCGTGGGGGCACAGGCAGTAACAATCCGCCAGCTTAGTTGTCAACAGCGCTCTCGGCAGGTTGCTGCTGTTACTAGGGTCAGGTGCAGCAGCAGTGGGCGTGGCTAAGTTGGAGGGTAGCAGGATTTGCAGCAGGTGCTGTTGTTTTTCCGGTAACGCTCCTTGTGTGGCATGGGCAGCCAATGTCAGCAGGGTAGTTGGCACGATTGCTGCCAGGTGTTGCGCAGCTCTTAGTTGGAGTGGAGGTTCTAGTGTCAACTTGCATCCAACTTAGCACGCTGGCCACTGTTGCTGTAGCGCGTGGCTGCTCCAGTGTTATATTGTTCTCCTGTTGTCTGCCGCTCCTGTTGCGATGGAGTTCTTTTAGGCAGTTTAGAGTCCGCCGAGCTCTTCCCCAGCAGGGATCAAGGACAGTGTCTCATTGCGCAGCGCGCTCGTTGCCCTGTTGGTGTGAGTTGCCCAAACTGCCGCCTCCCTGCATGTTCAACAGCGGGGTGCCCATCCACACATCCTGCCAACTGCACAGAGCCCAGCAGATATGGCTGGATCTGTACCAACCTGGCGACAAGCTCCAGCCACTGCGGCGCGTGAGTGGTTGTGGGGTATCGGCCTGACACTCACCCTATCCATAACATTTCAACCTTTAGGAAGTTGCATGCCACACGCGGATGGCGTACACTGCATACCAGCACAGCTACAGCCGCTACAACAGAGCAGTACAGTTCAGCGAGCCAGCTTGAGCTTGCAGCAGCCGCTGCTTGCGGCAGCAATTGACGTGTGCACTGCATATTATGCATTATCAATCATTAAGCAAGCTTGTGCAGTGCTGCTGTGGCCTGCTCCTTAACCTTCCCTCAGGCCTCATCCTGCTCAGACCTTACTGACGTTGATGCAGCACCATCACAGCCAAACTGCCCCTGAGTGACCTGTTCTCACTTAGTCCTCTGCTGTTGCTGCTACTGCTGCTGCCATGGTGTGTCCACTTCTCCTGGCAGGTGTGGAGCCGCGTACAAAAGCAGCACTAGGTGCAAGAACAGCCAGTGCACCTGCAGCAGGATGGCCGCTACCCCAGACAGCTGCGCCTGCACATCACAGCTGCCAAGCAGCCCTTTGGCCAAAAGCATCACACTGTGCCACAACATGGCATTCGACTCAGTTGCATGCGGCAGGTGCGGCAACATCTGCCCGGCCTACACGCAGTGCACTGCCGGCCAGTGCACATGCGGAGCTGGCTTGACAGCTTGCACAGACGGCGCAGCAACGTACTGTATTGATACCGCCGTCGACTCTGGTTCGTGCGGCACTTGCTTCAACACCTGCAACAAGGACCAGACCTGCATTGGGGGAAAGTGTATGTGCCCGCCCACTGGCAAAAGCACTGCCTGTGCCTGGGGACCTGTTGTCAACAACGTGCAGCCAACGAGGTGTGTGGACACCAACAGCGATGACGTCCACTGTGGCGGCTGCTGGCAGCACTGCTCGTCCGACCACAAGTGTGTTGCAGGCAGATGTATCCCAAACTGCCCCTCGCATGCACCCACGCTGTGCGAAATGCCAGGACTCCCAGGAGCGGTTTCTGCTTCAAGCCAATGCGTGGACACCAATCGCCATGATTACCACTGCCGCGGCTGCTTCCACATTTGTCCGTACCCTCTGGGCTGCAAGAATGGCAAGTGCGGATGTGATTACTATTGGCAAGACTGCATGCCCTGTGGGGCCAAACAACCGCCTTGACTGCGTGGACATCCAGACAGACAGCAGGGCATGTGGCGGCTGTCCCAAAAGCAATGGGAAGATCTGCCCGTCCAATATGATTTGCAAGTATGGTACATATGGGCAGTGCGTGTGTCCTGTCAGCAAGCCCACAGCATGCGCCACGAACAGCGGCCAGACCCTGTGCTTCAACACAGCGACTGACAGAGATTCGTGTGGTGGCTGCTTCAACCAGTGCACGTTCACCCAGCTGTGTGTGTCTGGCATCTGCAAGTAGGTTTTGACAGCGAGCGCAGGGAGGTCTCACCTGCACTGATGCAGCCAGCAGCGGCTGCTTTACAGGCCTTGAGCGTTGGTGTCTACTTCACAGCTTATGGCTTTGTTCACAGCAGCCTGCAGAGTTTGTGTTGTGTTAGCACTGAAATGCCTGATCCTGCTAAGCTTCTGTGAAGTGTACTGTTGGGGAGCGCTGCCCCCCACCAGAGTGAGTTGTTGCCGCTGCATGGTTGAGAACATCCAATGGCGTAATGCCAGTACAAGGCATATAAAGGATGTACTGTGCCTGTGGGTCAAAACACGGTTCGTCTTCCACCCATTTTGACTAGCGTTGTCCAGTTTGAACAGAGTTGACCAGTTATGCCCGTCCATCTGCTTGAACATATAGGTTGGGTGCCTATGTGTGAGTGCCGAGATCACAGCAGGAAACCAGTTGTTCACAAGCGCTGTATTGCACTGCAGAGCGGCACCTGGTGCAGCCACTGCTACAAGGCGTCGGTGAAAACAGCAGGGTACGTGTATACTAGTACTGTGTGTGACTATCCGCGTGTTGGAAAGGATCCAGCATATCAATCACTCATCAGCATGTTTCTGTGAGTCAATCACTCATCAGCACGTTTGCAAGCTGGCAACAGTTCAACAGCTGCCCGTGCTTGCCAAGCGCTCGGAGTGTCTTCACCACCAACAGCCACTGGTTTGTGAGTGTTGCTACTACAGACAGCCGCTGTGGCAGCAGCTGTCTTCTTGGAAGCGTCCACGTAGGTGCTTGAGGTGCAGGGTGTGTCTGTTACTTGAGAGTGTCGGTGTCACACTGAAATGTCTGCATTTTTCAAAGCTGTACTCAAGTAACCGCAGCAGGCATTGCTCAGCACTGGTACTACACAGATGTGCAGTGGGCTACTCGGGTGTTGCATTATGACATGCAAGGCTGTGCAGAAGCTGCCGTCTTGTTTCTTGGCTGTGTCTTCGAGTGGGTGCCGGCAGTGCAGAGTGATCAGCCAGCAGGCAGCATACCGTAGGCTGCCCAGGTTTGAACTCAGCAAATGTAACAGGCAGCAAGGGAACAACAATCCCAGTTCAGGCCAAAGCCATGTCAGGCGAAGCCTATGTGGCTAGGCAAACCCCAGTTCAGCCCCAGACAGGGCCGAAAGCCCTGGCATGCGGTTCCGATCCTGGCTCTGGGCTTACCCGCAAGGGTTCAGGTCTGGCGTCAGGAGCCCAGTCGAGGAGCGGTGCTGGGCTTAATACGGATTGGAGGAGCATGCTGACAGTTCTCCCTTGCGTTCCCAGTGTACAGTAATGTTTGGCGCTACAATTTGGTAGCCAGTTCCAGGTGCCGATCAGGCTCAGTTGGGTCAGTTTATAGCAGCAGACCAGCACGGTTATCCTTTAGAGCAGTATGGTGCAGACGGCGCTGCTGCTGACGATGCTGCCCTTTTGCAGCATGAACAGGCAGGCACTTCGCAACAGGCTCTCGAGCAGCAGCAGCCGCAGCACCATCAGTCAGTTGATGTATTAGACATGTGTACGCGTTTTCAGGCGCTGTCCCACGAGGACCGCGAGCTGTTCATGCAGACCCTGCTCCCTCAGGATCCTAGTCAGCAGCAGCCAGGTCAGCAGCCTAGTCAGCGACCCACACCCATGCTGGTGGATGGCGACCTGCAGCCCTCAGCTGCAGCAGCCCCACGGCTACCTGAGAAGAATCTGCCTCCTCCAGACCCCAAGTATGATGGCACAGGTTACTGGGGCAGGTATGCGCAGACAGTGCAGCAGTGGCTGGTGGCGTGCAACACACCTCCTGCACTGTGGGGTGTGCGCGCGCTGGTGTGCCTCTCTGGTGAGGCCAGCGACTACCTGCATCAGCAGCTGCAGGAGGACAACATGTCTTACCTGCAGGTGGTCAGCAACCCAGAGCTGCTGACGTGGCAGCAGCTGGATCAGTACGTGACTAGCGGCAACTTTGGCAGCCCACCAACAGATGACAGCGTTAGGGATAAGTTGGCTAGCTTCAAACAGCGCAAGGTGGCAGGTCAGTGGAATACTCCTCGCCATCTCAGCAAGATGCTGGCCATCATTCAGCAGGCGCCCACCAGGCCGGATGACAAGTCCTTGATCTGTTTTGTCAAGGGCTCATTGCACCCAGCGCTGCGGGAGAGGATGCAGCTGACACCAGACAACAAACCCTGGTCTAGCTTCCCAGCCTTTTGCACGGCGCTGCGTGAAGTGGGCGCAGCATTGGACAGGGAGCTTAATCAGCAGCAGCAGCAGCATGGCTATGCAGCTGTTGCTGGCAAGCAGGCTGGCAGTGGCGGTGGTCCCAGCAGCTGTAAGCCTGGCGCAGCTGCGCCGTACAGCAGCGGTGTACCTGCTGCTGGTAGCGGCGGCAGCGGCGGCAAGCAGCAGCGTGGTAGCAGCAGTGCACCGCGCTATGCGCCTTATGGTGCCTCGCCGCGCCAGCAGGGCTTCTCGCCTCATGCTGGCAAGTCGTGCTTCAATGCAGCTATTAGTCCAGCAGAGGCCAAGCGTCGCAAGGATGCTAACCTCTGCTTCTTCTGCGGCAATGTGGACTGGAGGGCACCTGCCAAGGACCATAAGCCTTCCTGCCCCAAGCGGAAGCTCAGCAAGGACAAGGTTGACGTAAGTGGCTTGGAATTAGGAGGGGGAGCTGTATGTGAGAACAGTAACAGCAGTGGCTTGCTCTTGCAGCCTAATCTGCTTTCCCCTTCTCCAGCAGTAAACCTTAGTCCTGCAGGTGAGGCAAGTTTGCTTGCACTCACACAGCAAGGCGTTTCTGACGCTGAGCTGATAGATGTTGCAATTGCGGATGCTGGAGCTCAGTATGCTGCAATGTTGCTCAGTCAACAGGACCAGCGTTGTGCAGCCCACACTGCGCAGCTCAGAGCTGAGGGTTGGTTCGACCCTCCCAGCTTACAGCCTGCTACTGTAATAGCAGCAACAGTTCAGGGTGTTTCCCCTATAGCTGACCAGTCAGCAGCAGTTCACACTGCTGAAACCCAGCAACACAGTGACTCACTTTTCTTAGTAGTGCCCAGTGAACTGCAACTAATTCAGCAACTAACAGGAAGGGATTTTACCCTAGATGCAGCAGTATTTCCTGCTGGCATCTCCAGTCCTGTTGCTTCTCAATGTTGCTCAGACCAGGAGCCATTCATCACCAAGGACCTTGCAGGTCAGCATATTTGGGTTTGTGTTTCTTTTGTTGATTTGAAAGATCATGTTGATCATTACATTCAACAAAAGCAGAAGGACCCCCAACATACCAGTGCGTGTTTTGTTGTGCCCAAGTGGCGTGTGTTACCGCACCCTGCTTTGAGTGGCATGCAAATCATCAAGGAGTACAGACAGGGCTACCACTTGTTTCAACGTGGTAAGAAGAGGGTTTCAGGTTTATCAGACCCAGTGTTGGTCTATTATGACCCCCCTTCTCCTACCCTTCCAGACAGTTCATTGCAAAAGTTGGTCATGCAGTACAAGTGCCATGTGCACGGCTGTAAAGCTACAGCACTGCTTGACACAGGTGCACAAGGTTTCTGTTATGTAAGCCGTACGTTTTTGCAAGTAAACAATATCAAGTACACTGACACAGCAGAACCTGGCGTACAATACGCTGATGGTTCATCCAAACCAGTACACGGGCGTGTAACCCTCAGTGTACACTTGCAAAAATACCATGCAAAACTGTCATGCTTGATAGTTGACCTGGATGAGCAGTTCACACTCATCCTAGGCCAGGCATGGCTACAGCAGCATGATGCTGTGTTGTACATGGCATCAGGCACAGCAACAGTCAGATATAAGGGCAAGGTAGTCACACTTTCAAACCTTGGCCCTTACAGGGTACCTCCTTTAGAGGATCCTGCAGCAGATGAGGATGTTCCTCCAGGCACAGAATTGCCTAGAATTGCCACAATCACACATAAGCAGGCAAAAAGGGCGATCAAAAAGGGTGGCTATGCACTTTTAGTGTTGGTAAAGGAAGCTGCTCCTGATCCACCACCCACAGCAAATCCTAGCAAGCTGCAACGGTTGCAAGATGAATTCAGTGATGTTTTCAAAACAGAATTATCAGGCCCACCACCCCACAGGCCTCAGGTGGAGGTGGAAGCAATCAGATTAAAGGATGAAAACATAAAGTACAGCCTATGCCTCGTTATTCTATGAAAGAGAAGGAATGTATTCGCAATGAAATACAGACCTTGCTTTCAAAAGATTTAATACAGCCCAGTAGTAGTCCCTTTGGGGCCCCAGTTTTATTCGTCAAGAAAAAGGACGGTGGTCTGCGAATGGTCATTGACTACCGCGCCACCAATGCAAAAACAATTCGCAATCAGTATCCTTTACCCAGAATAGATGACTTGCTTGACCAGCTCTCAGGCTCCAGTGATTGGAGTGCGCTGGATTTAACAAGCGGTTATCACCAGTTGAGGCTAGTCGATTCCGACGTGCCTCGCACCTCGTTTAAGACGCCTTACGGCTTATATGAGTTCAAAGTTCTCAGCTTTGGCTTGACAAATGCGCCAGCTGTTTTCAGTAAGATGATGAACAGTATTTTCCAGGCGTACATTGGAAAGTTTGTTCTAATTTATTTAGATGATATCTTAGTATACTGTAAATCAGAGGAGGAACATTATGAGAGAGAGTAGTTACATGTGGGTCCAGTCACCATCTCAGATGGTATGAGCCACCCCAAAATGAGCACAATGTCAACGCGTGACGAAAGAAGATGAGCACACAATGTAGCCCATTGAGGCCATCCGTTGAGCACAGGGTCTCTCCAGATTGAGCATAAGATTATATCTGCGGTGTGTCAGTGACACACCCCAATCAGCCAACAGCATGTGCTGAAGAAGCACACCAACCAAAAAGCATGTTGTCAAGATCACACAGCCAGAGAGATAGGCAGGGCAACTAAGGCGGCATAAAGGCGGCAGCAAACCAATAATGTGACAGGATGCATGTGTAACTCGTCAAGTAACCTAAACTCATCACGGGCTAGGAGCAACAGCGTCTAAGGCGTCATCTACAGGGACATAACCCTCAGGCTGAATTGGCACACTTTGATGGTCAGGGGACAGCCCCAGCAACACTGAGCGATACAACCACATCTGATAAACCACCACAGCCAAGCCCTCTTGATCCTCACAGTCTAGAATGCGCGGCACCAACTCGTGAGCATAGCGATCTACAGTACCCGCATGATAGAACACACTAGGGCAGGCACCGCGCAAGTGGTCATATGCAGGGCATTCTAGCAGAAAGTGTTTGAGATCCTCCACATTGTCATAGGTCCCAGTCCGGGCGTGCACGCGTGTGCGCCAAACTGCTCGGCTAGCTGCAGCAGGATTAGCACAAGAGCACAGTCTACACAACCGCTGCTGCCTGGGCACCCGAGGGCGGGCATGTCTACCCAGCTGCACCTCCAACTGTGCAGCCCCAGTGCGAAGCCGTGCAAGGCACTGCAACACCCGGAACGGCAAGCATAATTGCATGTATTGAGGTTGTGTGTTGCGGTCAAAAGCAGCATCAGCCTCCATAGGATGCACCCAGGCAGCATGTGTGCACATAGTAACATGATTGCTTGGTGCTGTTCTTGGGTCAGCATCCTTCGCACCTGCATCGGCCCACCCCTGCTTAACCAAGCGTGCAAGGGCAGCAGACACGGCATTATGAGCACCTGCGTTTGGTGTTCCAGCTCCTCCGCACTCACCAGTTGTACCTCAAACCCAACAAATGCCAGTTTCTCAAATCAGAAGTGACCTATTTAGGTCACGTCATTTCAGCGGAGGGCATTAAGCCCGACCCAGCCAAGACGGCTTCAGTTGAGAACTGGCCAGAACCTAAAACACTCAGACAGGTGCGTTCGTTCTTAGGTTTTTCAAACTATTTCCGTAAGTTTATTCAAGGCTACAGTAAGATGGTGCTGCCGCTTACGGATCTAACTAAGAACGCAACTAACAAGTTCCAGCACATCACACACAAGTGGGATAGAGCGTGCCAGCAGGCATTTCAAAACGTTAAGTACGCTCTACCCCACGCCCCAGTACTGGCGATGCCAGACTTCACACAGCCCTTTGAGGTTGTGGCAGATGCAAGAGGCGACCAGTTTTCGGGCGCCTTGGGCGCTGTTTTGTTACAAAACGGCCACCGAATTGCCTTTGAAAGCCGAAAGTGCACGCCTGCAGAGGTGCGTTATACCACCACAGAACAGGAACTCTTGGCTGTAGTACATGCTCTCAAAAGGTGCAGTTAAGGTGACTGTTGTCACTGATCATTGCCCTAACACGTTTTTCTCCACGCTTCCAGAGCTAAACCGACGACATGCAAGGTGGTCTGAAACTCTGCAACTGTGTGATTTTGATTGGGCGTACAGACCAGGCAGAACTAATGTGGCTGACCCACTCAGTCGCATCCCAGAACTAGACACCAGTACAGATGCCCAGTTGAAGTCAACAATTGCAGCGCTGTGCAGCCGAGCAGCCGCAGTGCCACCTGCAGGAGTAGTAGCTGCAACTGCTCATGAGAACACTGTCTTGGTGAAGCTAATCCAGACCAGTTATGAGAGCGACTCTAACTTTCAGGACACCTCTTTTATCAAGAGGCATAAGCTGTCTTTTGCAGATGACTTGTGGTGGAAAGCAACTCAAGTTGCTGTCCCAGACAACCCCAGTCTAAAAACCCAAATTTTCTTGGGAGCCCACGAGCATGTTTATGCAGGGCACTTTGGAGAACAGAAAACAGAGGAGTTGATTACCAGGCATTTTTGGTTCCCAGGTGTGCGCGAGTTTGTGCACACAAGGATTAGGCAATGTGATTGCTGCCAGCGTAACAAGTCATTAAACAGGCCACACGCTGGTAAGTTAATGCCGTTACCTATCCCAGGTTACAGGTGGCAAGTGGTTTCAATGGATTTTATCACAGACTTGCCCAAGACTACTTTAGGTCATGACGCGGTTTGTGTGTTTGTAGACAAGTTGACCAAGATGGTGCACATCGCGCCGACTACCAGCAACTGTGATGCTCCAAAGCTCGCGCAGTTGTTCTTGCGTGAAGTTTGCCGTTATCACGGCTTCCCACAGCAAATCTTACATGACAGAGGTCAACAGTTCATGTCACAGTTTTTTGCAAAGCTTTGCCAGGGTTGGGGGATTCAACAGCTGCCAAGTTCAGCTTATCACCCCCAAACAGATGGCCAGACAGAACGTGTCAACAGAATCCTTGAAGATACACTCAGGCACTTTACAAATGCAGAACAGACTAACTGGGATGCTTTGCTGCCCATGGTTGAGTTTGCAATCAACAGCGCACAGCACGCATCCACGGGGTTTACACAATTCTATTTAAACTACGGTAGGCACCCGAAGACACCTCTCAGTCTGCAAGTGCCAACAACAGATGACACCCCAGAATTTGCAGATTACGGTGCACCGGCAGTCACTAAATTCACAGCTGACTTGCAAGCTGCAGTGCACAAAGCAAGTGGCATGTTGCAAGCAGCGCAGAACAAGCAGAAAGCGTACGCTGACCAGAGACGGTCACCAGATCCAGATTATGCAGTGGGAACAGAAGTGCTGCTATCTAGCAAGCCCATCCCACTCAAACATCCCGGTAGTTACAAGCTCTTGCCTCGTTGGCTTGGGCCTTTCAGAGTCGCAAAGCGCATCAGTTCAGTTGCTTATAAGCTTGAATTGCCAGCCAGTATGGCTCGCATTCACCCAGTATTTCATGCGTCTTTGCTTAAGCCGTACCGCAGTGACGGTACATACAGGCCGCCACCCCCAGTTATTCTGGAGGATGGTTCAGAGGAATATGAGGTTGAGACAATTTTGTCTCACAGGGGCAGGGCACTTCTCAATTCAGCCAGAGCAGTTAGGGAGTACTTGATTAAATGGAAGGGATATTCTCATGAGCATAATACGTGGGAGCCTTCCAGCAATTTGACTAGCCCAGATGTGCTTACTGCATACTTGAATCGCACTCAAACAACACCAGCAGTCGGTACACGCCGACGTAGCGCTAAGCAGAAGAGGCAAGCACGTGCCTCACAGCAGCAACAACCAGTGCATACTCGACGCAGGCACTGACTGTGTGTTATCCTGCCCTGCCTGCCCTGCACTTTGGTGCACAGTGAGTGCCCAGCGTTGCGCTGCGGATCAGGCCCTGTTCCAGGCTAGTCCACCCACACCCCAGTCAACAGTCGCGCTTCCACCAGTCAGACACTTGGGTTTTACCCGGTGCACAAAGTGTGTGTGTGTGTCTGTTTGTACAGATGTGCTCTTGTAGCACTCAGGCCTTGCCTGACAGTAAACAGGATCCTTGATCCTTGCTTGTTACAGTTGTATGCCGTACTCCTTTGTCGGGCCGACAAAGGTCCAGAGGGGGAGGTATGTAACAGGCAGCAAGGGAACAACAATCCCAGTTCAGGCCAAAGCCATGTCAGGCGAAGCCTATGTGGCTAGGCAAACGCCAGTTCAGCCCCAGACAGGGCCGAAGGCTCTGGCATGCGGTTCCGATCCTGGCTCTGGGCTTACCCGCAAGGGGTCAGGTCTGGCGTCAGGAGCCCAGTCGAGGAGCGGTGCTAGGCTTAATACGGATTGGAGGAGCATGCCGACAGTTCTCCCTTGCGTTCCCAGTGTACAGTAAAATAGGAAGCTGCAAGCAGCTCAGCTCGGGCTGTCACTCTGAGGTTTTAACCCCAGAAAAACCTCTGTGCGTAAGGTATGACATTGGTTATGCTAGCATAACCGTCTTCCTTACGACACGCAATTTGGCTGCACTCTGGGAATCTTCGGGCATGAATGCAGTATTCTAATCAGTGTTGGTGACAGCAGTCTATACATCTTCCAGTGTAGAGGGCAGGCTGAACATGCTTCGCTGACCCAGCAAAATGCTGATACAGACGCAAAGGCAGCACATGTGTAAATGTGAGTAGTGTGCTGGCTTTTGAGAGCACTGCATGTCATCAGCATGAAGCAAGTATGCACTGATGTCAATACTCACCCAACAGCCTGGCAGCGTAACTGCCTTGTACTGACAGCATGCAAAGCAAGCGCGCAAGCAGGTGTACATGTGGAAAGCAGGTCAAGCAATAACACACAATTGTACATGGCATCATCTGCGAATCACCCGTAAGCCATTGCCTCGCAAGACAGTGTGCCAAGCAACAAATGGCTGACGTGTGAGCAGCTGGTTTTACGATGTCTACCCACTAGGTTTAACGTGACGGGGTCTATAGGTCTGGGTGACCGCCGGGAGTCTAGAGTCCGGCGGGACGTTAAACACGTGGGTTAGCGTAGTGGTATGGCGTTCGTTTGCCATCCATGAGGCGGGGGTTCGATTCCTGGTCGGGTCGAACTTTCTGGCGGCGCTGAGTCGAAAAATGCCGAGGCCTGAAGATACTTGGCGGCGGCGGTGGTAGTAGTGCGACGTAGGCGCTGAAAAGCGCGTCGCGGAGGGTGACCAGACTGGCTCCGTGTTCTCGCGGCCCTCCACCGGGGTATGGTGGCTTGTAACAAATTCTTCTTCGTCTGGGTGACCAGACTGGCTCCGTGTTCTCGCGGCCCTCCACCGGGGTATGGTGGCTTGTAACAAATTCTTCTTAGGGTCTATAGGCACTCGTGCGCCTCCTAGACCATGTTTTTGTTACTTATACACACTCACTTTGTGTGTGTATTGCCATTCTATCGATATCTGACTACTATAATTCGGGTGTACAGTAGCGACGTAGTCGCGTTTTTTTTGCACCGTGTAACATATACTAGCTGTTTCCCGTGGCTACGCCACACTCGCCAACTACATCGAAGACAGGTGCTTCTGCTCGCAAGTGTTGTGGTTGCATGTACAACACTGACAGGCAACCTGCTTCCAACTCACCAGCAACTTGTAGCTGCAGCTCACAGTATATGACACATGCCAGGACACAAATGTTGATTTCCTCAAGCACAGTGTTCCAGCGCCGAGTGTGAAGCTCAAACCCCAACGCCCTGGAACACCTCATGGTACACAGCGTTCTTTGTATACACCCCAGCTGCAATAGCCTCTGTTGCCGCACGGAATCCGGTTCCTGTTCGGTGTGGTGGTGGTTGCAGTGTACCGCGGCAGCGATGGCCAGCAAGAGCACGCTGCACACTGCCCACCGCCTCATAAACAAAGGATTAGAATTCATCCTGACTTCAGACAACATTCCAGCCAGCCGTTTAGACGGTGTGCATGGTGGTCACAGCAGCAACAATGGCACCAGCATGAAATGAACGCCGTGCGCGGCATTTTGCTGCTTGACAGACATGTTGAAGCGATTCGAAAACTTCGTGTGTGCCTCAGAGCCTGATAATGCGTGTTCTGATCTTTTCGAAGCTCCCCTGGGGTTTAACGGCCAGGTCCTAACGCGAGGCTTCTGACGGACTGACTGACAGTGCTCCTTTATATAGACTAGCTGGACCCAGTACCCGCGTCATGCGGCTACCTTTGTTCATCTTTGGTGCATAGACCATTGAGTTGCCATCACCATTACTCAAGGGCCAGTGCTCACTTTATGTGCGTGATTACACACCCTATGAATGCCACACCCAGCCGTTGGTGGCAACTTGTGAGTGTTGGCAAGACAGCTGAGCCCAGTCCTACTCAGAACACCTCCCGGTACACAACATTCTTTGTGTACACACCTTCAGGAATACCATCATGTGCATGCCTCCAGCCATTCACCACCAACACCTTCACCGCCCCGGGAGACCCCACACGTGAAAATGCCACATACAATTGACCATGCGTGAACACACTGTTAGGCAGGTACACACCAACAGACTTTATTGTTTGTCCTTGCGACTTGTTGATGGTCATGGCAAAGGCAGGGCGCACAGGAAACTGCCTTCAGCGTGAAGTATTGCGGTCATCAGATGTCAGTATGATACGGGGTATCAATGCAACGCGGCCCTTCTCAGGGCCGGTAGCAACTTTGGCCTCTATCACACGATCAGTCAGCCCCGTAACAATCATCATGGTTCCATTTGCCAGGCCATTGCTCAAGTTCCTCATCATAATGATGGGGCACCCGACCTTCAAATGCAACTCATGCGGCGGCATGCCAGCAAAGTTGAGAGAGTTCAAAAACTCAACAGGACAAAAACCCCGGTCCTCCTCTGTATTAAGTGAATCACAACTTTTGTACACTGTGCTGGCCGCAGGTCTGCCATCAGCATTAGTATCAGCAAACATGTTCATCACTTTCTTGTTGATTAAGTCAACATCTTCGTTCAGTGGTGTCAAAATAGCCCTGTCCACAATGAAATCAGAACGTGCAGCAAAGTCATGCAAGCTGGACAGACCGCCATACACGTCTCCAATCAGGTCGTCAATAGTGGCATTTGCACCACCACTGCAACACATGTTGTCTGGAATGCGGACAACGTCCTCACCAACCTGCTGGTACACAGTGTCAGTTCCCTCACCCAGATGCTTCAGGTAGTCGGCAAACTCCTGCTGCCTGCGTGCACTGTCAACATCACCAGAGAGCTGCAAGCGTGCAACACGCATGTTTTGATGCAGCCTCAACACATGCACATGGGGCCAGATGCGGGCAGACTGGTTTAAGCTGTCAGCTACGATATCTCCTCTGGAGCCCCTTTTCACCACCGGCAGAATTTGCCTGAAGTCACCACCCAACACAACAAACTTGCCACCAAACAACTTATCCTTGTTAGCAGCATCAACAGACCCCATGATGTCCCTCAATGTGCGGTCAACAGCCTCAAATACATGCTTATGCATCATAGGCGCTTCATCCCACACAATCAGGTCTGCTGCCTTGATAAAGCCGGCCACATCGCTACGGGCACTGATGTTGCAAGTGGAGTTGCCGTCCAAATCATGCAAAGGCACCTTGAACCGAGAGTTTGCTGTTCTTCCACCTTGCAGCAACAGGGCCCTGCACCGTCATGCTGCTGATTCTGCATGCCAGAATTATGGGAAGGCTGTTGGCGCTGCTGCCGCCGACACACGTCCACTGCTTGCTGCCAAGCACTGCGGAACCTGTCCTGCATCGCAGCTGGCCTGGCTGGCTCCTCCTCCCTGCCACGATCAGGCGAAGCAAGGGCCCCTACAAACAATGCAATAACCAAACAACAAACGGACATCAGGTCACGGCCGGTCATTACATGAGCATGTGAAGACATCGAGCAGGGGAGCGAGAGGGTGCAGTGCTGCAAGCAACTTCCCCTGCTGCAATGGTGCCAGGAGTTGATCAATATATAATGTGATGTTGAAGTCAAATCCAGAGAACGATGTTCTGCTGCGATCTGCTGCTGTGTAAGTGGGGTATGTGGCACCTACCCTCCTCCTCAGCCAAAGCTCGAGTCCTTTCCCTGGCTGCTTCCCTCTGGCTGTCCAAGTCCTCAGCGCTGCCAGGGGACATAAACGGCTGCTGATCTGGCTGCTGATCCATCGCAGGCACTGGCAGGAGCAGCAGCAGCCCCAGAAGGGCTGTCTGCCAGCACCTGGTAAGCATCGTTGTTGAGCCAAAGGGCGGTTAGGTCGCCGCGCCGCGTATGAGGCTCTGAAAAAGCGTACGTAGGGGTAATCGATATCGGTGATTTCATATCTGCGGTCAGTTTTCTCAACGGAGCCTTCTGCTGCGAGCTCCTTCGTGACAGTGTCACTCGGTGGTAACATAACATCTCGCTTTTTGAAAAGCAATAGCGTAATGCGACTGGCTACAGCTACTGTTGAGACAAGTTCAGACTAATGTTGACTCTGTTTTGTCGTATTACATGGAAAGCGACGCGTTTCGGGCTCTTCACCCTTCATCAGGCTTCAATCCTGTGAACACGGACAGAATCAACAAATACTCGCCATCAGAAGCACACAGCAACAGGGTGCAGGTTTTTGGGTGAGGTCACTGGCCATGTTGCCAGTGGCTCGAACCCTGTACAATACTGCACTGCAAAAGCAAACCACGAGGTCTTGATGATGAACACAGGGTGAGAGCCACTGGCAACATGGCCAGTGACCTCACCCAAAAACGGCCAGTCAGTGACTGGCCTTTACTAAGAATGACCCCAGGTTCCTGCCTTTTGTGAATGCAACAATCGGTCTCTCTGAAACCTCAGCATGTAGATCTCCACCGCCAATATCATATGCACCCCGCAGCAACTGTTGCAGCCGCAGCTCAGGTATGAGTTGTGCATACGGCACCACCATGACAGGCTTGTTGTTTGCAGTTGCAGCTGTGCTGCTATTGCTCACAGACAGGTACCTGTGCCGCAATGAAAACGACACTCGGTTGGTGATGCTGGCTAGCAGACGCTGAGGGTAACCCCTCTGGCGTAGCCGGTGCACAAATTTGCGCACCATGCAGTCAAACCAGTGTTCGTCACTGTTAGTGACAACATACCGAATCAACTCTGCATTGATGAAGCTCCTAAACACACTAGGTGGATGGAAAGAGTAATGTGGGATGTAAAGGTACTTGTTCAGTACCTTTTGGTGTGTGCGCACTTTGATACGCACTCTGCCATCTGCATCGCAGACATCCTCCATACACTTATGAACAACCAAGTCGAGAAAATCTACTTCAAACTGGCTGTAGCTGTGTGTGATCTTTATGTTTGGCAACAATGTGTTGAGCAAACTGATGAAAGCAAGCAGTTTCTGCTCGCTGCCCTCAAAAACCACAAATCCATCATCGATATAACGCTTAAACAGAGAGGGGAAGTCGCTGCCCAAGCGTTGCTTGGCAACACCTTCCCACTCCCTGGCCAGGTAGAGCTGCGAGACTAGCTGGACCCACTGCCCGCGGCACGCGGGTAGGACACAAAAGCTGGTTTGTCGAGTGGCCTTCTACGCTCACTTGGGACAAAGGCTTTACGTGCCCTGCATGGCTTCACGCTCCAGCCAGTAACCTGAAACGGTGTTACATGCAGCCTAAGCCATCAATAGCTGCCAAATGTGTAAACACTCAGTGAAACACCTCGCGGTACACCACATTTTTGGTGTAGACACCTGCAGGCACCCCATCCTCAGCATCCCTCCAACCATTCACTACAAACACCTTGACAGCCCCTGGTGACCCAACACGTGAGAAAGCCACATACAGCTGACCATGCGTGAACACCGACTTGGGCAGATACACCCCCACAGCCTTCAGGGTCTGACCCTGGGACTTGTTGATGGTCATGGCAAATGCAGGCCTAACCGGAAACTGCTTGCGGGTCAATGTGAAGGGCATGCTACTGTCGGATGGGGTGATCCTGATGCGTGGAATGAATGCAACACGGCCCTTCTCAGGGCCAGTAGCCACTTTTGCCTCTATGACACGATCCCTCAGGCCTGTGACAATCATGCGGGTGCCATTAGCCAGACCATTGCTCATGTTCCTGAGTAGTATTATAGGACACCCTACTCGCAAGTGCAACTCATGAGGTGGCATGCCTGAAAAGTTCAGAGAGTGCAAGAAATCAGGCGGGTACATGACCGTCTGATTCTCATCATCTACAGTATCAAAGCTGTTATACACCTTGCTATCAGCAGCAGTACCATCTGAATTAGTGAAGCTGAACATGGACATGATCCTCTCATTCAGCCTATCCACATCTTCATTCAGAGGCGTGAAGATGGCCCTCTCCACAATGAAGTCAGACCGAGATGCAAAGTCATGCAGGCTAGACAGACCACCATAGACATCATCAATCAGATGCTCAAGCGTGGCATTGGCACCACCACTGCAGCACATGTCATCATGAACACGAATGCAGTCCTCCCCAACACTGGGGTAGACTGTTTCAGTGCCATCACCAATCCTCTTGAGATAGTCTGCAAAATCCTGCTGCGGTTGTGCACTGGCTACATCAACTTGCAGCTGCAGCTGTGCCACACGCATGTTCTGGTGCAACCTACACACTTGCACATGCGGCCATAAGCGTGCTGACTGGTTCAGGCTGGCAGACACAATGTCCCCCTGGGAACCCCTCTTCACAACAGGCAGGATTTGCCTAAAGTCCCCTCCCAAGACCACAACCTTCCCACCAACCAGTTTGTCCCTGTTAGATGCATCAACAGACCCCATAATATCCCGCAATGTGCGGTCAACAGCCTCAAACACATGCTTATGCATCATTGGTGCCTCATCCCACACAATCAAGTCTGCTGCCTTGATGAATGAAGCCAACTCACTCCGTGTGGATATGTTGCACGTGGAGTTGGCGTCAAGTCCCTCAACAGGCACCTTGAACCTGGAATGTGCGGTCCTACCACCTTGAAGCAACAATGCTGCTATGCCAGATGATGCGACAGAGATAGCAACCTTGCCATCTGCACGCACGGTGCTAAGCAGACAGCCATATGTGAAAGTCTTGCCAGCACATAGACCATCAATGAAGAATGCAGTGCCATTGCTGTTGCCATTGACAGCCCCCATGACTGCATCATATACTGCACGCTGCTCAGGATTGAGCATGGGCACGCTCTGATCCCGCAACTGAGCCTGCTGAGCAACAGGGAACCTTGCCATCTCCTCTGCAAAAAGGCGCCGTAGCTTAACTGGTTAGAGCACCGGTCTTCGGACTGGGAGGTGCGGGTTCAAATCCCGCCGGTGTCGCCCCCTCGCGGTTAGGAACCAGTGGCGGTAGGCTCATTCCTACTGTGCTAACCGATGAAATGGGGGGCAAAGCGCTAAAAACTGGTACGGGCTATGCTCGGTAGGAAGGCGCGTATGGGGTAGAAGGTAGTTAACGTGATCCACCGAGGTGCACGCACGCTTGACTCCCACGGGCGCCCCCGAAGGTAAGGCAAAGGGTCGGGCCATAAGCCACCATTCCATAGAGAAATGGTTGGTAGGGCCCAGATGACCCGACTATCCTAGCGGAAAACCGGGCGTGCCGGGGGTTGCTCTTAGAGAGTAACGGCCCTGGATCGCTGATAGTCGCTTCGGCTGCCTTGGCCCATAAACTTACGCACAGAGCCCACCAAAGCACTGTTGCGTAGTTCCTATTCCTATTCCTCTGCAAAAAACGGACATCAGGTCACGGCCGGTCAGTACATGAGCATGTGAAGACATCGAGCAGTGGAGAGGAGGGGAGGAGAGGGGGCTCCTCCTGAGCCAAAGCTCGCGTCCTTTCCTTGGCTGCTGTCCTCTGGCTGTCCATGTCCTGAGCGCTGCCAGGGGACATCAACGGCTGCTGCTCCATCGCAGGCACTGGCAGGAGCAGCAGCAGCCCCAGAAGGGCTGTCTGCCAGCACCTGGTAAGCATCGCGTATGAGGCTCTGCAAAAGCGTACGTAGGGGAACTCGATATCCGTGATTTCGTTTCTGCGGTCCGTTTGCTCAACGGGGCGTTCTGCTGCGAGCCAAAGAGCGGTTAGGTCGCACGCCGCGTATGAAGCTCTGAAAAAGCGTACGGACGGGTAATCGATATCACAGATTTCATTTCTGCGGTCCGTTTTCTCAACGGGTCCTTCCGCTGCGAGCTCCTTCGTGACAGTGTCACTCGCCGGGGCTCCACCGCGGGGTTCTTTCGCGCTTTAAAATATAGACGCTTTATAATATAGATTTTGGGAGGTCAAAACCCAGCTGGACTCACACGAAGTTGATCTTACGCTTTTCTTAACAAATAATCTGGAGCGGCAGGCCGAACAAAAAATCCTGGAGTCTGTACGGCTCGAAGACAAATTTAGAGTCTCTCGCGAATAGCCCACAGCAGCACGATACACGTAAGACTCCGTAAGTACATAGTAAATGTATAGGAAATTATACTTGGTCCCACTGCAGTGCCGTCTGGCGTTGCTGCTGTGCCGGACGTCCAACGCTTTCATGCCGCGTGCCCGAGTGCAGGACGGCTGATTCACGGCGTAACGCACTATATATGGTTTTTGTTACTGGATTGAAGTGCAATAGACATGCCTGTGGTCACCTGTGCAGTTCTGCACTAGTTCTTCTGTCTCCCTGTGGGTGACCACTGCAATTGGTTGCTTCGAGTAATAGGCAGAACACGGCCTGAAATCGTGTGCGAGGTGACTATTATTGCTTTTAAGTATGTACGTGGTATGCAAGCCTGGTCAGTCGCCATGTATGGGAGGTTGTATGCAGGTACAGCAGGACAGCACTGGGAGAGGCCCGGGCCCAGCAGCAGCCTATAACCTAGGACTTTGACTCCGCCGAGTCACACCTGAAATATGCAACCTCTAAGGACTGCAACCACCGAGTTTCAGCTCCTGGGCATGGCCCAGTGCTGAGAACCTGAATTACCCTCACTATGACTACGGCTGATCCCTAGTAGCATCCCTAGTGCTCCCTAGTGCCCCCTAGTGGGCCCCTACACTAGTGGAATTCACTAGGGTTCACTAGAGTTCACTAGGGACTTACTAGGGATCACTAGGGATCATTTCAAGGGCAAATTGCATCCCTAGTGGACACTAGTAAGTCACTAGGGGAGCACACTAGAGATCATACTAGAGAAGCCTGGGGCCATGCATATCGCTCTGAATCAGCCATAAATTGTAACAGTTACAATCACTTCCACTTGCCAGCGCAGACTGGGCAGTTCATTGCCCCACAGGGCTCCCCAGGCACCCGCACTGCCGCCCCTGGCCGCGGGTGGGCCTGGCAGGCAGGCCTAGGGTGCCGGGCTGCAATTGGGGCTGTAGCAGCCTGCATTGCAGGTGCACCTAGCACGTGCTAGCGTGGCCTAGGCATGCTACCACTACTAAGTCAGCGCCAGACTTGTGTTGGGCTTGCCGCTCGACGTGGCCCAGATGGGCCTGCGTGCTGGCTGCCAGCTGTGACGTGATGTGCAGCAGGAGCTTATCAGCCAGGCGCCCACAACCCACGGCATGTGAATCAAGCAAGGCGATAGCGCCGAGCAAGCAATAGCCGCCTGCCGGCTTGCACAACCACTGGATAAGCAAACATGCTGGCAGCAACCATCATGCATGAAGACTGTACAAAGATGGCAGCACAAGAGGACGACGGCGTTGCCCAACCACAAAATATCTACTGCTCAGACTCCTCCTCAGACTCCTCCCAGTCCTCATCGTTTGACACTTCACTCTCAGCAGCATCAGCCTCCACACCCTGCAGCGCAGCCTCTGCTGCCTCTAGTGCAGCCTCTTGCTCTGCAGCCGTCATCTCAACGTTATTGCAGGCGGTAAGTTCTAAAAACTTCAGCAGCACGATACGACTTGCGCATCGTCCGTTTCGTGAGTTTCACTAAATATGTGTGTCCAAAGCGTGCCATTCGACAACTTGGCAAGAAACGGTGATGGAAGTTGGGTTTGCCCGCATTGCCAGGGCTCCTTCTCCATCAAACGGTCGCTTTATTATCGCACGCACTGGGCTGGGAGGTGTCAGGTTCCACCTGAGCAGGGCATCACCGAGCAGGGCACCACCGAGCAGGGCACCACTGAGCAGGATGACTGGACGGAAAGACTGGCCGCTGAGATTGCAGAGGAGCCCTTGCAGCAGGCACTCATGCAGTGCCTCAGCACAGAGCAGCAGGAGCAGCTGTGTGCCCTGCTGGAAGATTATGCTGAGCGCTTCACTGCCCGAGTTCAGGAGCTGCAGCTGCAGCCTGCAGAGGTTGAGGATGGCATGGCAGACGATGCAGTGGGCAGCAGCAGCAAGCAGCGGATTGACAAGCTGCAAGAGGAGGCACAGGAGTGGCTGTATGACAAGGCGCGCCTGTCATCACTGGAGGCGAACCTGCAGTTGTTCGCTTGGCGCAGCGAGCATGGCATCAATGTACGGCACTTGTTATTCACGCTGTGGTTGTGCTTTGTTATGGTACACAGTTTGGGGCAAGGGGTCCAACCCTGTTGAGCCCGAGTGCGCAAGGGTGCACAAGCAGCAATGGTAGTGTAGGCAGGGTATGAAAGTGACGGTATGTGTAACTGTAACTCGTTGGGAATGATTCTGCACTTGGCTGCCCATACCTGCTCGAGTGTCACCAACCCAGCTTGGCGCCTAGGCGGAAGCTTCCGCTTAAGCAGTGGCACTTACAGCCTGGCCAGCACTGTTGGCGGTCAGGCTGACTGCCCAGGAATGCAGGTCATGTTATGTCGTAACACATCAAAAAATTGACATAAACAGCTCGTTCATGTATATATATGGGTGATGATGGGCCTATATGCTGCTCTCTAGTGCCCAAGTCACTAGGGACCACTAGGGGTTACTAGGGGTCACTAGGGGGTCACTAGGGACCACTAGGGACCAGCCGTAGTCATAGTGCCTCCTACCCCCTTAATGTCCTTGAGGCACATAACAGCTGAAACAGTGACAGCTGCAGGCAGCCACTTCCCTCAGCAGGCTCTGCAGCATAGCAACTCAACAGCAGTGCTGGCTCCTGTGCGGCAGCAGTTTGCTGCTCTGCAGGTGCTAGCGCTGTCTTTGCTGCCAGACTGCTTCTCCACGGCAGCCTGCTGGCTACTGTCCATGATGTGGCTGAGCAACCTTTGTGTGCTTGCTGCTGCTTGTTGCTTGCAGGAGCGCAAAGCTGCGCTGCAGCACAGGGCCGCAGCAGCAGCAGAGGCTGAGGCCAACAGCGCAGGCCCGTCAACAGAGCAGTGCGAGGCAGATGCTGTCATGATGAAGATCTTCAAGGTGCTTGGCATCTTCAACAGATGGGATGAGGAGAAGCAGCGGGAAGCAGCAAGGAAAGCAGCAGATGCAGCACTGGCGCCCCTGACGCCTGCACAACGGGTGCAGCTCTTCAAGGTGCGCAACGCTCATGAGCTGTGATCACACCTGACATTTCGTTTGTATTGACTCCTTGTGGTATGACAAATTTGGCATATGGTGTATGACATGTTATGGCATGTTATGATGTATGTTGTTATAACTGTTATGGCTTCACCCTGAGCGTGCTTGGCGGGTTCTGCAGCAGCTCCTGGGACAGCAACATCTGTTGGTACCGCTGGCACACGGTACCGCACATGCAGCTGTCACATGTCCACTGAGATCAGTTTGTAGCATCATCAAATTGCTGCCCAGAGGCCATTCTTTCCATGCAGCCACAAGACTGCCCGTGCCAGGTGACAACCTGCAACAGTGCTGGCTGTTCAGTGTGTGCTTTTACACGCTTCATGGTTGCTGACACGTGCCCCTGCCTTGCCTGCCATGTCCTGACTGTTGCTGCATCTGACTGCATAAGTCCACAAGACTGCCCGTGTCCAGCAACAACCTGCAACAGTCTCGGCTGTTCAGCATGTGCTTTTTTACACCTCATGGTTGCTGACACATGGCCATGCCCTGCCTGCCCTGTCCTGACTGTTGTTGCATCTGACTGCAGGACCAGTCCACAACAGTCCTGGCTGCTCAGCGGTGCTGTCCGTGCTGATGGTAGCTGACACATGCCCCTGCCCTGCCTGCCCTGTTCTGACTGCTGCTGCATCTGTCTGCACGACCAATTCGCAACAGTCTTGGCTGCACAGCGGTGCTTTCCGTGCTGATGATTGCTGACACATGCCCTTGCCCTGCCTGCCCTGTCCTGTCTTGCTGCATCTGACTGCAGGACCCGCTTTTTTTCCTTTTTTCATTGTAATGGTTTTTTTTGCAAAAAAAACTGAAAACGCTGTTTTTTCTTTTTAAAACTTTTTTCCCTACCCTGACTGTTGCTGCATCTGTCTGCAGGACCATGTGAAGGTGCCGAACGTTCCCGAAGGTTGGACTACAACGGGAGAAGAAGCAGAGCTGTGGGAGGACCCGAGTATTGACGCACTGATTGCGCAGCTGGAGGCAGCGCGCAACAACGCCTGAGCAGTGCGACCTAAACAGCGCTATGGAGAGTGCCGCCATGCGTGGTTTGGTGGTCAGCCCATGTTGGTGGTGGTGTGGTTGATGGCTGCAGGAAGCAGGGGTTGCAAGAGGCTTGGTGGTTGAGCGGTTGCTGCTTTGTGGGGTGTGCTGTTTTTGCTGCGTTCTGCATTTTGACCTTGATTTGACACTGATCTGACACGGATTGCTCAGCTGGAGGCAGCACGCAACAACGCCTGAGCGCTACGTACCGTATACGCCCTTGACAGTGCCCCAGAGCAGTGCTGCCATGTGCGTGCATGCTTGGTCAGCCCGTGTTGGCGGTGTGGTCGATGTATACAGGCAGCAGGTGATGCATGCGGCTTGGTGAATAGTGGTTGGTTGTTGGGCAGCGCGCAACAACGCCTGAGCAGTGCGGCCATGTGTCTGCGTGGTGACCCGTGTGACGTGTGGCTGCAGGACGCAAGGGATGCATGTGTATGCGTGGGTGTTAGTGGTTGATCAGACACGCCTGAGCCCTTGACAGCGCCATGGAGAGTGCTGCCATGTGCGTGCACGGTTTGGTGTTCAGCCTGTGTTGGTGGTGGTGTCAGTGGCTGCAGGAAGCAGGGGATGCATGCGGCTTGGTGTATAGTGGTTGGTTTTTGGGCAGCCGCTGTTTGGAGAAGTTTGCGGTGACTGCCGTCTGACCTTGGATATGTGATTGTGGGTGGAATGCCCCTGCTCTATGGTTTGCTGAATTTTCCGGGATACGATCAACCTTGGTTCAGGGTTTGATGGGACAGGTGCTGTGATTGCGAGTGTGTATGGGCGCTTTTCTTATGGCAGCCTGCCACACTTAGTTAATTCATGCCGGCAGTCCAGGCAGTAATTCTTGCTGCAGCAGAGCAGGAGTGTGAGTTGTTTCTAAGAAAGCGCTGCCAGCAGCAGCAAACTATGCCAGCTGCTGTGTCAGAACACTTCTGACACAGCAAAGCGTGAGTGTGAGAAGGGTGCAATGGAACGGCTGAACATCTTACCAAGCAGCCAAATCGAGCAGTGCCTGGAGTCCGTGTGTTGTCATATACTGTATACCTTGCATGTCCTTTGGACACCCTTATTGCATGTCCTTTCTGAGGGCTGTCAGTTGTAGCTCTGTGGCTCGACAGGTGCTGTATCGGCACCAGCTGCATCTACAATTGTTCATGCTTACATATCTGTGCCTTGCAGCGCTACCAGACTGCCTGATTGGACCTCCACATAGCAAGCAGGCTGCTGATGTGGCGTAACATTACGTGGATGTTATGGCTGGGGAATGACAATGATGTTTTTATGCTTGAGATGCTCCCCAACACATGCAGTGTGGGCTTCAAGTACTGCGTCATTTTTGCCTGGCCTGAGTTTGTGACGCAGGCTGCTGATGTGGCGTAATGTTATGTGTGTTTTATGGCTGGGACATGGCAACATTGCTTTTGCCTGTCTGAGATGCTCCTGAACACATGCAGCGTGAGCCCCAAGTAATGCGTCGTTTCTTCCTGGCCTGATTTTGTGACGCAGGCTGCTGATGTGGCATTATGTTACGTGTGTGTTATGCTTGGGACAAGCAATGTTTGCTCTTGCCTGTCTGAGATGCTCCTCAACACATTCAGTGTGAGCCCCAAGTGCTGCGTCGTTTCTGCCTGGCCTGAGTTTGTGACGAAGGTCTGGTGATGTGGCGCAACGTTACGTGTGTGTTATGGCTGGACATGGCAATGTTTGCTTTTGCCTGAGATGCTCCTCAACACATGCAGCCTGGGCCAAGTACTGCGTTGTGTTTGACTGGCCTGACTGGTTGCCCAGCCTCCGTTTGTAGCATACTTGCAGAAAGATGCAGGAGGCCTAAGGCCTCCCCTAGGACCAGGTACTGTACGCCGGTCACAACACTGTCATATGTGCATGGTTTCCGTTGCTAGTGCTGTATAACTAGCACAGCGGCGCCGTCAGGTGCCCCTCCACCCGTTCTTCGGTAGCAGTAGATCTGGGCTCCGAGC
Organism: Tetradesmus lagerheimii; assembly: GCA_902809745.2. Lineage (NCBI taxonomy): Eukaryota > Viridiplantae > Chlorophyta > Chlorophyceae > Sphaeropleales > Scenedesmaceae > Tetradesmus > Tetradesmus lagerheimii. Next base: position 24,441 of record CADDIJ020001894.1, on the reverse strand, counting down.
GTGTCAACGGTGTGGTCGTGGAGCATTCAAACTGTTGAATGCATGAATGCAACGCATTCAGCACGGTGCAGAGGGCAGAAAATGACAATGCAGGGTGTTCAGGCAAACAGCAAAAGCAGCAGATTCCAGCATGTATGGTTGTGGTTACAGGAGGTTTGACTCCACTTTGATTGAGAGCAACGCATATGCTGTGCGGGCAGAAGTCTTCTATCTGATGAGGCGCTTGATGTGCGGCGTGACCTTTTTACCCTAACAATCACACGGCCAGTACAGCCTTGCAGTTGCTGCCAAGCAGTGCATGTCCAGGCGTCAGCTGTTTCACGGCAATGAGAGTCTGCAGTCCTCAAATGCTGTGTTCATGTTGGGCATAGTACACCCAGCAGAACCCGTTACGACTGTGGCACATTGTTCAACCCAGTGGTTTCTTTGACACCAATCATCAGCAGCACTGTGGTACATTGTTAAACCCAGTGTTTTTTCACACAACACAGCAGCAAACCCTGTTTCACAGTACATCATACAACGCGGGTGCTTGACGCAGGGGGGTGAAACAGGGATGATGCTCAGCACACTTCTATCATGCAGCTACAGCAGCATCTGCAGCACTTCAAAGCCACGCACTGACATGCAATCTGTAGCAGGCTGCTACAGGTCGCATGTCAGTGCGTGGCTTTGAAGTGCTGCAGATGCTGCTGCAGCTGCTTTTGCAAAGGTGCATGCGTTCAGTTCACAAGGCGCGTGCCTGATCAAAAGTGCTCTTATTATACGTCAGCGTGTTGTGTGTGATGTGCGGCACCATGATGCTGCTGTACTCTGCCCCAGGGACCGTCCCCTGGCAAAGTTTGCCTGCCGGCAGCGGCATATGCTCAGCTCATGTGCCCGTTGATGCCTAGCACAATCGCAGCGCACCATTGTTGGTGCTTTGCATCGTTGATGCTTTGGCTTGAATGATGATGGTGCGAGCGGTGATGAGGATGAGGGTGATGAGTTGGATGGAGTTGCCGAGGATAGCTCTGAGCAATTGCGGAGGATGGTTTTGAGGAGTTGTGGAGGATGATTTTGAGGATGGGATGAGGAGGATGGAGATGGATGGATGATGATGAGGAGGATGGGTGAGAGAATGAGGTGATCAGGATGATCCCAGGGACAAGCAGGAGGTTAGATGGATCGAGGGAGATGGATGACGGCAAGATGAGGTTGTGGATGATGGGAAAGTGATGTTGCTGATGTGCATGTCTCGTATGAGGTGGTCACCAGACTTGATGTGGTAGGTAAGGCCCTTCCAATCGGCGGTGTTGCGTGCTTGGCTTAGCCAGCGGGTTGCGTTGCATGTCAGCTGTGGGTTATACAAGTGCTTGCATGCTCAGTCATAGTATAACATGTTGCCGCCCTGACGGTCGTGTACTGGGCTGTTTAGCATCGGATGTTTGTTGTGGTTGTGCCCTAGTAGGGAGGGTGCAGCTGTGACATGCCGCTTGATTCAACAGTACTGCGTTGCGCAGCACCAGAGGTCGTTGTAGGAAACACAATCCAAGTGACGCCTTGCCAAGGCTTGTTTTTGTCACCAGTGTAACAACAGATTGACTACACACCGCTTGATCCTTTCCAGTATGTTACCATCAGAGCCGTTTAATCCAGCAAAGGCTCTCGTATGTCGCATGCATGATTATCTGATGATGCAGCATCAGATGATCATGCAGTGACTGCCTGATGCAGTGCATACCAGTCTTCACCACTCGATCATCATGATCAGTGTGCCACAATGCATTCTATAGGAGACTGCCTTGTGCATGCCAGCTCAGCCTCACTGATTGCCACTGGTCAACTACTACCAGCAGTGATTGCTCGTAGTCAGCCCGAGCCCCTGCCTGTCACACCTTCAGGCTGAAGCTCAAAGGAGCAGCGTGGTTGTTGGCAACAGCTTGCAGCTGCTGATCACCACGTGCAATCGCCAAAAGTTGTGAGGGCTGCAGCGAGGTGCAACCAAAACTTATGGCATGCATGCCGTCTGCATATGCATGCAGCACTGCCCATGACTGTACAATGACTCAGTGAGTGTGAACAGACTGCCCATGACTCAGTGAGAGTGTGAACACGGTGTGACACCGTAGATACGCCGTACAGTCGGACTGAATTACAGTTGATGCAACCATGCATGCATGCAACCCACAGTGATCACCAAATTTGGTGCTGCTCAATCCAACAGCACACTTTGGAAGAAACCTTTGGCTTGCAGCACCCATTGCATTGTGCTTTGTGCGGCACCACCATTAATGTGCTTCATAAAGTATCATGAGCATATGCATATGCATATGCATTTGAAAGGCACACGCATATGCACGCATACACAGCTGTTGTGTGCATAGGAGCTGCACAATCCAACAGCACACACTTTAGAAGAAACCTTTGGCTTGCAGCACCCATTGCATTGTGCTTTGTGCGGCATCACCAGCTGCAGCAGCAAGATTTTTTTTTCACAATGTGCCACCAACACAAGTTCATGATGAAAATTGCCAACGCAGTACACAACCAGGTGCAGCCCGGATGCATCGAAGTATGTGCATGTTGCATGCCGCTGAGTCAGCAGAAACACACGAAAAATCACCAACCAACGCCCTTCAAAAGCGTGACACCCTGAGTGCAGTGAAAGTTTCATTGTGTGTGCAGCACACAGGCCCAACACTTGTCATCTTGTGTCACTTGGTTGCAGTGACGGCTTGCCATAAGCCTCATGTGGCTATACTTCAAGTTGAAGTATGACCATTCGCACACATACATAGATCACGTGAAGTTGGCCCCTAAGTAAAGGGCGCCACACTGCAGCTGAAAACTGCGCCGGCGTTCGTGTTGCGAGGCTTGAAAGCACACACTTAGAGGCCCTGCCACAAAGCATACACATCAACGCCAGACCCCGGATCACTCAGTCCAGTTGCACCACCTGGGTATCCCCTAATTGCAGCTGTTTCAATCCTTCCCCAGCCACTTGCGTCACATTTGTCATAAGCACTCAGCAACACACTGGTGATCGCGCTACGCTTTGACTCCCACACAGGGGCACCGGAGAGTCCACCACAGCCGTTGCCGTACATGTAGGAGGCACCTTGGATGGTTGGCTGGCGGATGACAGGGCTATAAAGGCCCCAGCTCCAGCGTCTGCCCAAGAAGTCGCGCTTGCAGGTGGTGAAGCGGTCATCATACTGGGGGTAGCCATGGACCCACCAATGACGCTCCCCTGCAGGACAGCAGGCAGCAGCAGCAGCAAGCAGTGGTATGGAGTGTTAGGCAAATCACGGTGACCAAACGGCTGTGTGCTCCAGGCCCTGACTAGTAGATGCATTGTTGCTGGTTGTGCTGTTGCTGCCAAAGTGCTTGCAGCGAATCAGAGTGTCGCACTGCTGGCATTGCTCCGCATACATGACAGCAGCTGGCCACTGTGTGACACAAGATAGAACAAGTGCTGAGTGCTGTTTTGATGCCTGAGCCTGGCTACAGTGTGCAACACTGACTACTGCAGTACAGGCAGCCTGCTCATGACACAGCAGCAGCAGCAGCCGCTGAGCTCGTGATGCAGCGCTTCTTCCCTCATGAGAGACTCAGGTGATCAACCTGTGGCTACACAACTGCAGTACAGCCTGTACTGGCAGCTTGCTCATGGGTTTGCAGCAGCAGCAACCCGTGATACATCGCCCCTTTGCTTACCTGAGTTGGGGTCCCAGTTGTTGACGCTCCACTTGCCTGGAATCCTGCCCTCAGCACTGTTTCTAGTAGATACAACAGCCATGTCATGGGAAGGGTGGCCGCCGTTGTGGTAAGTGCTGAGCAGCCCGTAGGTGATGATCTTGTAGGAAGCCTTCCGTGGACAGAACCCTTCGCCCAGGGCGCGGTCATATGCGCAGCAGATGATGCTGTCCTTGTCGATGTCACCATAGTTGTTGATGTCAAGAATAAATGTGTTGCGGCTGTCAGACACGCAGTGGCCGGCAGTGAGGGCGATGTTGTTGCGGGAGCCTTTGCTGTTAACAAAGAAGGCGGTGCACTGCGGAAACCTGAGGAGTCCACCAATCCTGTCGACCACTGTGAGGTTGTCGCTAAAAAACCAACACAACTGATTACAAGTGCAAGCACTGCAACCACACGTTCAGTGGCACCAAAACACGCTGCTATGTGCACCTTACTGGGGACGGCAGTGGGGTCAGGAAGTGCAGCAAGTGTCCTGTCGAGGTGCAGCGTGCCTTGAAGGCTGCTAAGGCTCAGAATCAGGGCAAGGGTAACCTCAAGCGCAAGGCGGAGGAGGATCTGCAGGAACAGAGGCGCAGCAGCCACTCTGAGGCAGGCGCTCGGCCAAGCAGCGCAGCAGCAGCAGCAGCAACTGATGGGTTTGACAGCACTCCGGTGAGCATTGACAACTGTACAGCAGGCAGCAGTTTGGGTTCTTGCAAAAATTTGGCAGCTAGTTTCACCACCCATTGCGTGGGATGTGGCAGTCGCTCACATGTACACTAATGCTGCTGCTGCTGCTGGTGTGCCCGTAGATTGGCAGGGCATTCAAGCGTACTGATGCCCAGAGCGTGCATGATGCCCTGGCAGATCTGATCTTCTTGGAGGGCCTGCCCATGCGGCTGGTGAAGAGCAAGTACCTGCGCAGCTTCATTGACGCTGTGTCCACCCATGTTGAGCACAGACTGGTGTCCAGTGGCAAGGTCAAGTTCGTCAAGGGCCGGTGAGTCAGTGACTGCCTGCTCACGCATGCTATGCATTGCATTGCATTGCACCGCACTTCCAGAAATGTACTGCAGCAGCAACTGGGGTCTGCAGCCCTTTCCTGACATTACATGATAATTTCCCTTGCTTTCATTGCTGCTGCCAACTGCAGTGAGGACTTGCCTACGCCCACCTACAAGCCCATGGCTTACAACACCCTGCGCACTACGTGCCTGGATGCAGCAAAGCAGCGCATACAGCAGCAGTTGAGGAAATGGGACAAGCGGGCCAACAGCACAGGCATGACCATCAGCTGTGACGGCTGGAGCGATGCTCAGAGCCGCCCCATCCTGAACGTGCTGGCCACCTGCCCTAAGGGTGCTATGTTCCTGGGTGCAGTGGATACCAGTGGTGAAACCAAGTCAGCTGAGTACATCGCTGGGTGCTGACTGAGTACATTGAGGCTGTGGGGCCTGAGAGGATTGTGCAGGTGGGTGCTGTGGTTGGGCATTAGGGGAGCAGTTTGCACGGGTGCAGATTTGCTGTGGATTGGCTGACGGACTGGGCTGCACATTGCAATTGCCAGCAACCACTGATACTGTCTAGTCTTTGCAGCTCAGAGTTGACAATTTGCCTGCTGTGTGGGCTGCTGCTGTGGCCAGGTCACTACCGACAACGCCGCCAACTGCAAGGCTGCAGGCAGCCTGATTGAGCAAGCTTACCCTCACATCATATGGTCCCCATGCGTAGCGCACGTGTGCTACCTGGCCCTTGAGGACATTTTCAAGCTGGACTACTTCAAGGAGGTGCACAATGACACCAAGGGCTTTGTCACCTTCATCAACAACCACCAGGCCACCCTAGCAGCATGGCGCAACCACACAGCAACCGATGGTGCCATTGACCTCACAGGGCAGCCAGCCTCAAGCAGTGCCAGCAGCAAGGTCCTTGCGCTGGTGAAGCCTGGTGAGACACGCTTTGCCAGTGCCTTCCTCATGCTGGAGCGCACCCTGAAGGTCAGGTCCAGGCTGGAGCAGTTTGTGGTGTGTCTGATGGCTGGAGGGCTGCCATTGCTGACATGAAGCGTGCTGACAAGGTGGGTTGGTGCAGTGCACACGTGCAGGTAGAGTGAGTCGACTCAGCGGCTGGTGGCAGCTTGTACATGTGTTGGATTCTTGCAGCCACTGCAGAGCTGGCCCAGCATATCATATGAGTGACTCAGCAAATGGCATTAAGGTTGCAGCGGTGCAGAGGTCAAGACAATGCTGTGTGGGATGCACAGCTGCAGTTAGCCGTTGACTGTCATGGTTTTATAACCATTACTGCTGGTGCTGCCACTGCTTTGTGCCTTCCAGGACAAGGCTGATGAGATCAAGAGCCTTATCTTGGGCTCTGCCCATTGGGAGGTGGTGGAGCAGGTGGTGAAGCTGTGTGAGCCCATCATCCGGCTGCTGCGCATTGCCGATGGCGACAGCCCCTCAACTGGCAAGATTCACTCCCGTGCTTATGGGGTGCAGCAGCGCATTGCAACAGCAGAGAGGGAGCTCAGCATTCCAGCAGCAGTGGTTAGGCAGGTGCAGCAGGTGTGGAAGAGCAGGTGGGACTTCATGTACAGCCCAATGCATGGGGCTGCCTATTGTCTGGACCCTGAGTTCCTCAGCGATGAGGGGCTTGATCTGGGCAACACAGCCGATTGTAGTGTGCTGGACCTGCTCACAATGATGAAGAGGCTGCTGCCAGAGGAGGAGCACCAAGCAGCTCGGCTGTCCTACTCACCGCTTAGGGCAGAGGAGGGGTTGTTTGGGAGTGATGGGGCTGCTGCTGATGCTTCCTGCATGCCAGCACACCAGTGGTGGGCCATATATGGGGCAAAGCATCCGGAGCTGAAGAAGCTCGCTGTCCGCCTGCTGTCCCAGGTGTCCTCTGCTTGCTCCTGTGAGCGGGCTTGGTCAGCTTATGACTTCATTCACAAGAAGCGCCGCAACCGGCTGACTGCTGCTCGTGCGTGTGACCTGGTGTATGTTGTTACCAATGGGAGGCTGGTTGATAAGATGGCAGACGGGGAGGAGACCTTTGTTGGCTGGGAGGAGGAGGAGGAGATGGAGGGGGATGTTGTGTAAACCTTACACATGCTGCTACGTTGTGTAACACACAGCCAACTTGGTGGCACTACTGTCCAGCATGCAGATGCATCATATATGTTTCAGAGTTCAAGTCCACACTAATTACAGCATAATATTAATAGTAAAAACATCTGAAATATATGTATCTTTCAGGGGCCATAGGCCAGCCGGATGCATCAGTGATGCAGCAGCAGCAGCCTGGTGGCCCAGTGCCAACGTACAGGAACGTACAAGGCGTACGTACAGAACCCCCCAACCAACGTACAACGTACAGCGTACAACGTACGGGACGTACAGCGTACTGAGCATCCCTGGTTACAACACTTCGATATTGAGACCATGCAAGCTTTGGTCACCATATAGTGCAACCAGTAACACACATTCTGCCTGCGGAATCACTTCACTGGATCGGATCATCCTCGCAGGTGGGCATTTGGCATTCGGGAAACGGACACTGGCGGTGTAATGAATGCGTGTTGCCGCAGCAACCGTTCAACATCCTGCAGCATAGCCTGGTCACAAAAAAGTATATGGCCACACGACAGCACTGTGCACGCATGATGCCTTGAATAATTCAATGTGACAGTTTCTCTTTGCATTAACGGTATCATGCCATCTTTTGAAAAGAAATAGCGGCACCCAACTTGCAGCTGGCAGCAAGGCATGCTGTGACACCCGTCATGTGGTCACCACACTGGTAGCAACGGCTGCCAGCCGTGATCGTATCCAGACTCTAGCGGCCTGCAGCAATCTGCATTTTGTCATCTGCTGCATCACTTGACCGCCTGTCACGCCTACCATCAGCGCTGCTAGGCCGCACTGCGCGCCTGACATTCAACACAACTGCTGCAACAAAGCGCCAGCCAGCCATAGCAGCACGCAGCAGCAACAGCAGCAGCAGCAGCACAACACTGCCCACAAGCCGCACAACACTATCAGCCTGCCGCACAACACCCTCCCAGCCACCTGCTGCTCTCCTGTCACCATCATCATCACCACCATCAGGGCCATGCACGTCAACTTTGTCCCTCTGCCATCTGGCAGGTGTTGCACTGAAGCACTGCTGCTGCTGCCGCTGTTACTGTTACCCTGCAGCTGCTGCTTTGCATCATTAACCACCCCCTGCAGCCTCCTGTCCATCTCCGCAGCAGCATCTCGCCCCATCCTATACCCTAGCTTCGCGCCACCCACTAAACCCAGCTTCTGCACCACGTCAATAACACCCAATCCCCTGGCTTCCCTGCAACCCGCATCATCCCACCTGGACCTATCTCTTCGAGCACTGCCACATTACTGCTGGAGCCCAGCTTGCCTACCACTGTTGCTGTGTTTGACCTGCCAATGAACGCCACCAGATCTGCTCCATTGCAGTTGCCGATCAAATGCACAACTCCTGCCAGCAGAGGCGGCACGACTTCGTTGTACATCTCGTGTGCAGATTGGTTGAAGGCATGCCTGGCTTCTGACAACTGCTGCAGCAGCCTCTGTGCCGCCTTTTCCCGCTGCTTGTCGAGATGCCCCGCATGGCATGCTGGGTTGCCAGCACTGCCTGTGACGGTCACAGTGTTGCAGTCAAGCATTTGCTGATGGTGTGGTCGGTTCACACCACAAGGTAACACATCCAGTGCTACACTACACTGTTTGGTGACTTCCCGAAAGTTTGAAGCGCATGTTCTGAATGATCTTACCTGATGTAATGGGGCCGCCCCTGCTGAGTCACATACCTGGCACGACAGCATACAGGATGTCTCAAAAGTTTTGACTGCTGCCAGCAGTTTTAGGCATTTCAACACTAAAACAGATGTATGTTGCTTGGAATCACAGCAGCACAGCCACACAATGGCAGTTACATGACTGCTGCCCTCAGCCCTGCAGTTTCAGGCACTGCAATCAGGTTTGGAGCATGCCATCACAAGAATCTGCCTCCAGGTGGACTTAGAAAAAACTGCTGCTTTTCACTGCTTTTTAGTGGGTGCAGCAAATCCCAGAAAGCACACACATTGGCCCAGCACCAGGTGCAGCCAGCCTGCAAAACCCAATGCCATGACACCAAGGCCCACACCTGTAGCTTTGCATGCCAGACCAGACCACAGCAGCACACATGAACAGCTTCAGAAGGCACTGCTGTGATACAGGCAGCATCTGTTGACCAGCAGGCACCAGGAAGGCATGCCAGGGCATGCACGGACCACAATACAGCCCTGGCAGCACAGCAGCACCCCTGCAAAACAAGAACAGAGCCCAATCAAGTGCTTTTTGGCGTCATGCGTCATGCGGCTAAAGCTAAGGCTATTCACATGCGCGCGCGGGACTGTATTTGACCACACCCCGACTTGAACCAGCGACCTCCCGGACACCACGCTGGCACGTTCCCACTTAGCCAAAACAGCACATGATCAGATGCTGCTCAGCACATGTATCTCGTATGTGGGCAGCATTGATTAACGGTCACTCTCTACTACGTGGCACAGCTCTCATTCCGTTTTCAAAGCTTTTGAGACATCCTGTAGTTGCTGCAATACAGATGCACTGCATGCCATGATGGCGTTGATGCCATGGCTTGACTCAGGATGGTGGGTAACTTGAATATGATGAGCATATATGCTGCAAAGAAGCGGCTGGACCGTGTTGGGGTGCTCCGTGCCACGAGCTGGCAGCAGGTGCCACCTGTCACATGGCATGTGACTAATGAGTGTTATACTTAAACTGCTGCTGTTATCCTGACAGTCATGTTTATGGATTTTGGCAACAAATATTACCAGAAAACGAGCAACCAGCGAGCGGCAATGGGCCGAACTTTTTGAAAATATGCTGCAGCAGCTGCTGGACTGCCTTTTGGTGCAGTAGTACTGACCCTGTTCTGGCCACACGTGCAAGGAGTCAGCCTTTGTTGTACTTAGCTGTTCTTTACATCTGTAAACTTGACATGCTGTCACGACGGGGAACAGGGCATGCCGCCCGTTACGCATCGCAGCACAACCCGTGCTACGTGGTGCGGGCTGCTGCTGGTAGCAGCAGGTACATGAAAGTTGTTCAGGTGAGCCAAACGTCGTGCTTTTGGAGCAGTGAATGGTCATGCGCGGCAGCCAGGCAGCTGCAGCAACAACCCTAGTTGCTGCTGCCACTGCCAGTGCAGCTGAGAACCACATGCCAGTTTCACCTCGCGTTGCGGACAGAGGCGTCGTAGCGGTTGTATCAAATTCCCTTTTCAGTCAACTGAGGTGCGCAAGCCTGATCATGGTGCCGTTTGCTGCTGCTGCTGCTGCTACTGCTGCTGCTGCTGCTGCAGTCCCATGAATACAGCTTCTACTGGGGATCACATGACCAGCGGGACACCACACCCAACAAAAGCAGCAGCAGCAGCAGCACTAGCATAAATCACATCACAGCCACACCAGCTGCAGGAGCAGCTACATGTGGCACTGCTGCTACTACAGTGACGCCGCAGCAGTTGATGGCAGAACTGAATGCTGCAGAGACGCCTTGGGACCTTCTGGAGCTGGCAGCAGCACAGCAGCAGCATATGCTGCTGCCGCACCAACTGCGTCTGTTGTTCAGGTGCGGGTCGGCCTGCTGCAATCCCTGCCTTGCAAAGGGACAGCACGGACACACGAGGGTCTCATGCCCCCTGACTATTAGCAGCAGCACAGCGCGTGCTCATAGCTGAGTTCTTTCATACCAAACATCCAATAGGTATGCCAATGTGCGCATGACAACAACTCATAATCAGTCTTTCTGTTGTTGCTTTCCTGTATGCCAGGCTGTTTGTGTTTCTACATGAGATGGAGCTGCAACAGTTCCCAGAGCAGCAGGCTCAGCTGCATGACAGCCTGCCCCAGCTGATGCAGGATGCAGCAGCAGCACTGCAGCAACACCAACAGGCAGAGCAGGCAAACAACAGCAGCCGCAGCAGCAGTGACAGCCAGCCGCCGCCGCCGCAGCAGCAGCAGCAACCGCAGCATGTGCTGGCAGGGCAGCTCGTTGACATGATCTTTGCAATGGCTGTGCATGCATTCGACTGCGAGACTGCTGCCGCTGCTGCTGCTGCTGCTGGCAGCAGGGATGGCTGTAATGACCACAGCAGCAGCGGTAGTAGTGCAGTGTGGTACCTCTCTAGCGGCTGCGTTGCTCTCGTGGATGCTGTGGCTAGCTACAGCAGCAATTCGGACTTCGTCAACATAGCCAGAGGGGTGAGCATTTAAGTCATTCCCATTACCCCTAGGGTTGAGGTTTGGGTGCCCAAAACTGTTGCCCTGTGTTGCCTAGTCAGCAGAGGGGTGAGCGTCAGTGCCTAACTTTGTGTTGCTTAGTCAGTGTTGCATATATATGGATAGGGAACACGCTGGCATCATGTGTCAGAGTGTAGCTCTGCTGACAGCAGGGCGTTCTGACAGAGCTGCGACATGCTGAACTGGGCTATGCACTGCTGGCAGTGGTAGGGGGTTGGCAGCACCAGCACACGCGGTGCTTGATGCATTGCATGGTGCTTATATAAGCACGCATGCTAATGATGTGTGCTTGCCTGACGTGCCTTCCAGGATGCTGTGTCGCTGCTGTGGGCTGGCGGTCAGCTGACACGGCTACAACAACAGCAGCAGCAGCAGCAGGAAATAAGTATGCCAGATAGTAGCAGCCACAGCAGCAGCAGCAGCAGCAGCAGCAATGGCAACAGCAACCACACTAGCAGCATCAGCAGTAGTAGCCGTCAGCAGCGTGTGCAACTCTTCTCCCAGCTCTGCAGCCACATCACAGACCTCATCCAATACTCCAACAACACAGCAGACATCCCAGCAGACTACAGACCGCAGAACCCCAATGCTAAAGCGCAGCTGTTAGACCCTTGGCACCCAGAAGACCTAACAGATGCAGCCGCGGGCTTAGCAGCTGCAGGGTATAAGTCGCAGGCTGCTGCGCAGGTTTTAGATGCGATAGCTCATGAGGTGTACAGGCAGCTGAGTAACAGGCACAGTGCAGCAGGGAGTTTCACCGTGGAAGGCGCAATGAACTTGCTGGGCAGTTATGCCGATCTGCAGTACAAAGATGGTGAGTCTGTGTGTGCTGTGTTATACACAGTGGATTAGGCGCAATTGTGTGCACCACATGCACTGTCTGGCAGCTCTGTGCTGCTGTCACTTTGCATGACATCATAACGTATCGTCTTCCCTTTGTTGTGCTGCAATGCAGGGCCCAGTTTGCTCATGCTTGATGCTTCTGCTGGCTGGCTGACCAAACACCCTCTCTGCCCTTGTTGCTGTCGTCTAACACCCCCCATGTGTTCTTGCGATGTATCTCTGCTGCTGCTACGCTGCAAGGCCCAGTCTGCATGTACTGCATGTACTGCATGCACTGTCCTGCCATACGTTGCTACTGACACTTTGAATGTTTGATGCTGTGGCTGGCTGGCTGGCCAAGCACATCCGTGTGCGCCCCCTCTGCTCTTGCTGCTGCCATGCCTTTGCTGCCTGACTGGTGACGAACCAGCCAGCCAGTATGCATCTCATCTTGACAATCTTTGTTTATTTTGGACGCAGGGCGGTCGTACACGCGGCCAGCTTTGGCCGCCTTTGGCCAGTTTTGGCCAGCTTTGGCCAGCTTTGGCCAGTTTTGGCCAGCTTTGGCCAGCTTTGGCCAGCTTTGGCCAGCTTTGGCCAGTTTTGGCCAGCTTTGGCCAGCTTTGGTCATTTTTGCCATGTAGCTTGCCAATCAAAACAGCACTTGCACCAGCATGCATCTCATCTTGACATGTTTTTGTTGATTCAGACACATGGCGGTAGCACCCGCAAAGCCCGCTTACTGTCATGCCAGGTTTGCATCAATTTGGCCGGTTTTGGCCAGTTTTGTCATGTAGCTTGCCAACTAAGCAGCACTTGCACCAGCATGCATCTCTTCCTAAAAAGAATTTTTATATACAGACACATGGTGGTCGCACCCACAAAGCCCCACTTACTGTCATGCCAGGATTGCATCAACTTGGCCGGTTTTAACCGGTTGCTTTCCCCACCTGGGGAAGTGACTAGCTTGCAACATCACGCATCTCATCTTGACAATTGTTATGCTCAGCCTGAAGCAGGTCATGCACGCGATGCCACGCTTACTGCCATGCCGGCCAGGCCAAGCTGGTTTGGCCAGTTTGGCCAGTTTGACCAGTCTGACTTTTGGTCGGTTTTGGCCGGTCTGGGCGCTTTCCCCACTCGCTGGCACCATTACGCAACTCATCCTGACGATTGTTTTTGCTCTGCATTGAAGGAGGTCATGCACGCAATGCCCCGCTTACTGCCATGCCGGCCAGGTCAGGCTGGTTTGGCCAGATTGACCAGTCTGACCACTTTTGGCCGGTTTTGGCCAGTCTGGCCGCTTTCCCCACTTGCTGGCACCATTACGCATCTCATCCTGACAATTGTTTTTGCTCTGCATCGAAGGAGGTCATGCACGCGATGCCCCGCTTACTGCCATGTCGACCAGGCCAGGCTGGTTTGGCCAGTTTAGTTAGTTAGTTAGTTAGTTACACAGCCTATAGTGTTGGTATCCTTGTCATACAAATTAGTGGTCATGAAGAGAGAAAAAAATTATGTTTGTAATTGGGCATGCACTGCATTTCTGCTGCTATGGGGCCAAAACATAGGAGCCAGGTGAGTAGAGCTGGGGTATGGCTTTCTAAACGGGTGTTGAAAAACACCAACAATCCCAGACACTATTGGTCTCACCGAACTGACTATGGTTGGAGCCATAACACGGCCAGTTATGGGGGTGGCCATAACACGGCCAGTTTGACCAGCCTGGCCACTTCTGGCCGGCTTTGGCCGGTCTGGCTGCTTTCCCCACTAGCTTGCACCATAACGCATCTCATCCTGACAATTGTTTTGCTCTGCATCGAATATGGTAATGCAAGCGATGCCCCGCTCACTGCCATGCTGGCCAGGCCACGTTGTTTGGCCAGGTTGGCCAGTGTGACCAGTCTGACCGCTTTTGGCCGGTTCTGGCCGGTTTTGGCCGGTTTGGCCGCTTTCCCCACTAGCTTGCACCATCACGCATCTCATCCAGACAATTGATTTGCTCTGCATCAAAGGTGGTCATGCAAGCGTTGCCCGCTTACTGCCATGTTGGCCAGGCCATGCTGGTTTGGCCAGTTTGGCCAGTTTGACCACTTTTGGCCGGTTCTGGCCGGTTTTGGCCGGTTTGGCCGCTTTCCCCACTAGCTTGCACCATCACGCATCTCATCCGGACGATTGATTTTGCTCTGCATCAAAGGTGGTCATGCAAGCGTTGCCCTGTTTACCGCCATGTTGGCCAGGCCATGCTGGTTTGGCAGGTTTGGCCAGTTTGGCCAGTCTGACCACTTTTGGCCGGTTTTGGCCGGTGTGGCTACTTTGCCCACTAGCTTGCACCATGACGCATCTCATCCTGATATTTGTTTTGCTCTGCATTGAAGATGGTCATGCAAGTGATGCCCTGCTTACTGCCATGCCGGACAGGCCATGCTGGTTTGGCCAGTTTGGCCAGTGTGACCAGTCTGACCACTTTTGGCCGGTTTTGGCTGGTCTGGCCGCTTTCCCCACTAGCTTGCACCATCACGCATCTCATCCTGACAATTCTTTTGCCCTGCATCAAAAGTGGTCATGCACGCAATGCCACACGTACTGCCATGCCGGCCAGGCCAGGCTGGTTTGACCAGTTTGACCAGTCTGACCAGTCTGACCACATTTGGCCGGTTTTGGCCGGCTGGCTGCTTTCCCCACTGGCTTGCACCATCACGCATTTCATCCCAACAATTGATTTTGCTCTGCATCGAAGGTGGTCATGCACGCAATGCCCCGCTTACTGCCATGCCGGCCAGGCCAGGCTGGTTTGGCCAGTTTGGCCGGTTTTGACCAGTTTTGGACGCTTGTGTCAAGTAGCCTTCCAATCAAAGCAGCACTTGCACCATTATGCATCTTATCCTTGCAACATTTCTTGAATCAGACACATGGTGGTCGCACCCACGAAGCCCCCCTTACTGTCATGCCGGGTTTGTATCAATTTGGCCGTTTTTGACCAGACATGACCAGTTTGGGCCAGTTTGGGCCAGTTTAGCTGCTTTTGCCAAGTAGCTTGCCAATCAAAGCAGCACTTGTACCGGCATGCATATCCTCCTGAAAACATTTGTTGATATGCACCAAGGGCGGGTTGTACTCGGATGTTTGGTGCGATTGCCGGCTGGCTGATCAAGCACATCCTATATCGTCACAAATGTTATTTCCTGTGTTCTACTGTGCTGCAGGGCCCAGTCTGCGCATGTTTGATGCGGTTGCTGGCTGGCTGGTCAAGTGTGTGCGGTCAAGGCACGTGCAGGCCCCCAGCTGCC
Source organism: Tetradesmus lagerheimii (assembly GCA_902809745.2). Taxonomy (NCBI): domain Eukaryota; kingdom Viridiplantae; phylum Chlorophyta; class Chlorophyceae; order Sphaeropleales; family Scenedesmaceae; genus Tetradesmus; species Tetradesmus lagerheimii. The sequence continues at coordinate 9,276 of CADDIJ020001894.1, read as the reverse complement.
CGCAGCAGCTGGCTGCAGTGGCGGCTGTCTATGCACGCCCCCTCTGCTCTTGCTGCTGCATGCCTTACCCCCTTTGCGATGCTGCGCTGCAGGGCCCAGCCTGCGGATGCTAGATGCTGTCGCTGGCTGGCTGGTGAAGCACACCTGTTGTATCTCTGTTGCTGCTGCTGCATCACAGGGCCCAGTCTGCGCATTTTCGATGCTGTGGCTGGCTGGCTGGCTGGTGAAGCGCGTGCAGGCAAGGCATGCTCAGGCCCCCAGCAGCCCGCAGCAGATGGCTACTGTTGCCCGACATCCCCAACTTGTTCTATTGTTGTGCCGCTGCTCTGCTGCTGCGCTGCAGGGCCCAGTCTGGATAATTTTTGATGCCGTTGCCAGCTGGATGGTCAAGCACACCTGTTGTATCTCTGTTGCTGCTGCTGCTGCATCACAGGGCCCAGTCTGCGCATGTTTGATGCGGTTGCTGGCTGGCTGGTGAGGCGCTTGCGGGCAAGGCACGTTCAGGCCCACAGCAGCCCGCAGCAGCTGGCTACTGCTGTCCGACATCTCTAACTTGTTCTATTGTTGTGCCGCTGCTCTGCTGCTGCGCTGCAGGGCCCAGTCTGGATAATTTTTGATGCCGTTGCTAGCTGGATGGTCAAGCACACCTGTTGTATCTCTGTTGCTGCTGCTGCATCACAGGGCCCAGTCTGCGCACGTTTGATGCTGTGGCTGGCTGGCTGGTCAAGCACACCGTACATCATCACAAATGTTTTTTCCTTTGGTTTAATGTGCTATAGGCCCCAGTCTGCGCATGTTTGACGCGGTTGCTGGCTGGCTGGTCAAGCACACCCGTATATCATCACAAACGTTCTTTCCTTTGTTCTACTGTGCTGTAGGGCCCAGTCTGCGCATGTTTGATGCTGTTGCCGGCTGGCTGGTCAAGCGTGTGCGGTCAAGGCACGTGCAGGCCCCCAGCAGCCCGCAGCAGCTGGCTGCAGTGGCGGCTGTGTATGCACGGCTGCAGCACCGCAGCGTGGTTGTCCCGGAGCTGCTGAATGCACTGGACATGCAGGTAGGGTGTGGAGCTGCGGCTGGTGATTGTAGCAGCTGGCGTGTATTTAGAGCTGCTGTAGCAGCGTGGTTGTGTCAGAGCTGCTGACTGTTCTGGACATGCAGGTAAGCGGTTTTTACTGCAATGAGGCCATGCAATTTGGGAATGCATCAGCTGCCGTGTATGCGTGGCTGCAGCACCACAGCGTGGTTGTGCCAGAGCTGCTGAATGCGTTGGATATGCAGGTAGGTCAGTTGCTGTTTAACTTGCCAGGATCTGAGGCACCAGCAGCAGCAGCAGCAGCAGCAGGCCCAGCGCTAGGACTTATCCTCATAGTGGTCCGTTCTGGTCGTGCATGTGTGTTGTAGTGACAGCGGCAAACTCACTCCTCTCATACATGAGCAAGGCTGCTCTGCACAGCTCAATACTGGGACACATTTGAAAGTAATCGCACACCAGCAGCACATAGTGCATCACCATTCAACCACAAACAACACCCTCACACAATTCCGTATTCTGCTGTTGTTTTGCTTTGCCTCATGCGCACAGGCATGTAAGACAGCTGCGTCAGCCATTGAGCAGCACTGCAGCGACCCAGAAGAGTACCACACATCTGCGCACTTCTGCCAGTGGCAGCTGCAGCATGCAGCCGCCCTGCTGACCAGCCACTTGCAGCTGGGGTACAAGCCACCAGGACACTTGCTGATGGGCCTGATGCCAGCACTCATGCTGCATCTAGCAGAAGACGGCAGTTACCAGCAGCAGGTGCAGCAGCAGCAGCAGTACGCTCTGCAAGTGCTTGAGGTGCTGGCGACTCTCGGTCACCACCCAGGCAGGCAGGTGAGGCCAACACAGAGACAGTCTGTCTGGCTGACACCACACGGCTTGCACTTGCTCGTGACTGTTTTACACTGGTGCTATGTGTGCTGCTGCTTGGCCCAACATGCCTTAGAGCACCGGCAGCAGCAGCCAGCTGGTTACATGCGCTGTGTGTGTAGTAGAACCTGCAGACATTCTTGAACCTGTTGACCAAGTTCCTGCCTCTGCCTTGCTTAAATCCTGCTTTTGGTGCTTTTTCAGGTGCTATCTGCTTTGATGGCAGCTGCTTGGTGCAACAAAGTGGAAACCAACCTCAGTAGCAGTCGGCTTGTGAGCTTGCTGTTCAGCAGTGCACAGCTGGCAGCAGCACCAGCAGCAGCACAACTCGATGCAGCAGCAGATGCAGCAGTACTCTCAGCACTTGGTAACGATGCCGATGAGGACGCAACTGCAGCAGCAGGAGCTAGCTCGCAGCCGAAGCAGAAGCAGCAGCAGCAGCAGCTGAGTGCAGCTGATATCGTGCGTGTGCTATGGTCACTGATGGTGCTGGATGCTTTGGATATAGCCAGGCTTGGTTGGCTGCTGGTGGCGCTATCTGCAGCAAACTGGCAGAAGCTGGAGCAGCAGCAGCTGCTGGTCATCAAGCAAGCGCAGGTGAGAGAGCAACTCCGAGTATGGTGGAAAGAGCCGCACTGGTTGTTGTGCTGGTGCTGCACTGGCAAGCGCGCTCGCTCATACAATCGCGGCTGCTTGCCAGGATATTGGCAGCGATATATATGCATGCCTGACTGCCTGACTGCTGCCAGCTGCAGTTGCTGCTGGACTGAGGTGGACATGAGCTGGCAACCGCGGAGCTGCCACCTCTCAACGTTGGGTTGGTTGCAACCAACTCTGGATCAACAACTGCCTCCTGCCTGCTCAGCAAGCAGTGCTTGCTTGCATGCCGCCTTGCTGTTGCAGTTGCTGTTGGGCCAGGATGCTCACGACATGGCCACCCAAGGGCTGCCACCTGTCAACCATTATACAAATACTGCCTGCCTCCTGCCTGCTGGCCGCCCCGATTGCTTTCCAACTGCTGCAGCTACTGCTGGGTCAGGATGGGCAAGACATGGCCACCGAAGTGCTGCCTCCCCAGCTGCTGGCAAAGGCTGAGTCAGCATGGCAGCAGTGGTGCAGCAGAAACACCGTGCACCTGCCAGCAGACCAGAGCAGCAGCAGCAGCAGCAGCAACCATGACAAGTCTCCGGGTTGCAGTAGTGAGCTGTGGAATGCTCACCATGCAGTTGAGATGTGGGTGCACGACTTTGCAGCTGCAGCAGAGGGTGGTACAAACCTGTTGCTGCAGCCCGTGCTGCTGTCTGACTCTGCAGGGGAGAGTGGAGCCTCCACTCCTTTCTTGGAGGAAGAAGAACAACAGCAAGTGCAGGCAGCTGGCAAACAGCTGCTTGGGGCTTGGGTGCTGCAGAGCGATGCGGCCTGTCAAATAGACCGCCAGCCTCAGCAGCAGCAGCAGCAGCAGCAGCATTCTGGAGCATCACACAGCGACCGTCAAGCTGGGTCAAATCATAGCTGGCCAGCAAGCTGGCCGCAGATGCTGCAGCAGCCGCTGAGCCTGCTGCAATGCCAGCACCAAAGTGATGCTGAAAACGTACATGCAGACTCAGAAGGCGCTGCGGAGGGTGCACCTGCACAGCAGCAGCAGCAGCAGCAGCAGGCTGCTGTAGTGTTGCTGTGCAGGCAGGAGTGGTACAGCAGCAATGAGCCACAGCAGCCGTTGGGTGCTGCTATGCTGCAGCTGCAAGTGATTAAGTCGTTGCTTCTGCGGCAGGAGCAGCAGCAGCAGCAGCAGGCTGAGCAAGAGGTGCACCAGGCAGTTGAGAGCCCTAGTTCAGCCACGTGGTCAGCAGCGCATGTGCCCATGACCTGGGCTGAATCTCTGCGCTAGGGCCTTGTGCGGCGGTTTTATGGTGAACGACTGCTATCTCTATCGTACTCGGTAGATGCAGTGCGTTTTCCTTCACCGCGAGGTTGCCCGGAATTGCGCGCGAAAGTGCTGGGCAGACGTAGCGGCAGTGTTGTTGTGGTCAAAGCTTTTGCATCCGATATGAGCCGATCGAGATGTGCCCGCATCAGCTGCAATTGTGTTGTTGTTGCATATTGAGACCCTCAAAAATTGTGCAATGAACGGGCTGGTAAGGGTGCATTGGGCTATAGGCTGGCTGTGTGCAAAGTTGGAGTTTAGACATTTCGTGGAAAGCTCAGCGCGCGAACATGGGCGCAATCGATTCGATAAATAGCACATATATTTGATCGAGGCGTCTGCAGAGCGATAAGGGCTGCAATGTCGATGTCCCTCAACCTTGGCGCGAGAAACACCTGCTGTCGCTCGGCCGAGGGATCGATGTCCGATCAGCGCAGCTTCTTTGCGAACAGAAATAATCCTATACATCAAATGTGTCCATGCTTATTGTCTGGTTCGTGTCAGTCAGTAGGGTGCCGGAGCCTCTGTGACAGCATGTGCTACATGTACACGTACTGCACTGCTGGCAGCATGCTTTCTGGAGGAGCTGGCACTGAAGTTCAACCCTTTGCTGTAGCCAGGATAGCTGGCTTGAATATCTACGTGATGCTGTGCTTGTGCTGATGCCATCTCTAATTTTTTTTTGAGAGAGAGTAGTTACATGTGGGTCCAGTCACCATCTCAGATGGTAATAAGCTTGCCAAGTTTGCTGATCATTTGCAGTCCACTCCTGCTGCTGCGCACGAGTACACTTACTGCAATTGCGCGATATCCAGCATCTGTACGTATCAACACATAGACTGCATGTGCAAGAGGACTGGCTGCCCACCGCTGCCTAATAATTAATAACGCTAAGCGGTGGCTGACCATGCCCATGGGCTGGCCAGTGCGGCCAGCACGCTGAGCGTGCTGTTTGGCCTTACACCACATTGTGCATGTTGCAGCAGTCTAGTCCCAACATCAGCTCACTCAATATGCATGCTTTCTAGTTGCCCCAAACGCGCTCACTTTACCGGTAGCGACTGGCAGCACACATTCATCATGACTCAGCGAGTCGAACATGCCCGCCATGACTGCGGCAGTCAGCCTGTAGGGATTCCAGTCAACTGCGCAGAATACCGTCACGGTAAGCAAATATATCGCTATAAACTTATTGCACTAAGTTCGGATATTCAAGCTGCAGTAGAAGACCGGCAAGGGCAAACCAAAAGTTGCAGGTGCCACCTGCCATGATGGCACAAGGCCCACCACCCACACCCCTGTTGCAGCAGATGCTGTTGTTGACGAAACCTGCTCGCACGAGCAAATCCCAACACTTCTACTAGTAAAAGCGTGCACCTCATGCGCAGTAGTGAGTTTTCAAGTGCGCAAACGGTCCATCCGTCAGCACAACATAAATAACAACCACCGAGTCATGCGCCAGCTGCTGCATGTACTGCTGAAAAGCAGTACATGCAGCCACTCCTGTCAGATTCATTGAGCCTACTATCAACAACTCAAGCAGTTGTGTTTCAGCTGCAGGAAGGAAAGCAATCATGCCAATGAGGCAACTCTGCACAAACACTGCGTGAAACAGTGCAAAAGACAAAATGTGTGCGCGCCAACACCAGCACACGATCCAAGCATCGCAACTCTATACACCCTGCTCGCGAGCTGCGCATGTATGCATTCAGCATAAAGCATGCTGCACACGACACCTGGAGAGCTATGTGTATGAGGAGCTATGTGCGCGACTGCACTGTACCACTAGTGGTAGTACTACACTGTACAGGCCCCGTGACGTCATCAGCATCACCCTGCACACTACAGCTAGCGAGCTTGCCAGTGCTGTTCAACATGCACACTGCGCTAGCAGAACCGCTGCTGATGCCCGCAGCTGCCCGCCGGCTGTTCATCAGCAGACGTAGCGGTGCACTGCACTTAAGCCAGCTGCAGCCACGCCGCTGGCTATGGCTTGGCATATCCATCAGCAGCAGCTGCATGCAGCGTGTTGCCAGCCGCAGCGCCGCAGACGGTCTGCACTTGCTAGCTGAAGTACCTGAACAGCGTTGCCTCGTACTATCCAGCAGCAGCAGCTGCATGCGGCGTGTTGCCGGCCGCAGCGTCTGCACTTGCTAGCTCAAGTACCTGAACAGCATTGCATCGTACTTGGTGCCAGCTGCAGCCTCGCCGCCGGCTATGGCTTGGGACATCCATCAGCAGCAGCTGATGCACCAGCGCCGTGCAGCGTGTTGCAAGCCGCAGCCCTGTTGCCAGCCGCCGCGTCTGCACTTGCTAGCTGAAGTACCTGAACAGCGTTGCGTCGTACTTCTGGTGCAGCGTGCCCATCCAGCGGTCCCAGTGCGTGAAGTACAGCGAGAAGTGCTTCGTGGGGTACCTGCAACGGCAGCAGTGGAAACAGCCGTGTATGGTTGCAAACCTCAGTTGCTGGTTATCATGTGAATGATAAACATACAGAGTACAGCGAGAGCGCTTCGTGGAATACCTGCAAAGACAACAGCACAACAGCGACAAAACAAAAACTGAGGTTGATGCTCGCCACCCTGGGGTACGGCGTGAACGGGATGACAAGATGATGGCAAGGGAACCATCAACGTGTGCTGCTGCTGGCAAGTTTGAAGCGAAGCTCAACTGTGAGCAACCCGCCTGTGGTGCATGCTATGGTGCTTCCTGATGTTCAGTCCCGCTGGACCTTTCTAGCCCGCAGCCCAGCAGCGCACAGCACACAGCACAGCTGCCACGTGCACAGCACAAGTTTAATACTGCTTTCGCCATGACGATATAGATAGTGGGAAGGCTTGGCTGAGGCTGCTGTAACAGCTGGCAGGAAAATGCAAGGGCTGCAAGGACACAGCCAGGTGCGAGCCCGCTGCAATGCATGCAGCCTCCGGGAGCTGCCAGCTGTCAGCAGAGCAAACTGCTGGTCAGGTAGCCTCAGCCAATAGCCGTTTGAGGGGTTACACACTTTCAAGCACCGAGAGCGGCACAATTCAACAAGAGGCAAGACAGAGGAAAGGCGAAAGCAGCAGACAGGTGCAGGCACCGGCAGCAAAGGGAAGGCAGGGGACCAGCAATGAACAGGTCCCCAAACAAGCCTGGCGCAAGGGCGCTCAACGCAGAAACAGGCAACGCAGGCCTGCAGCAGAAACACTGCGAGAGCTGCAAAGCACCACACACTATGGGAAGCAACCAGCATCAGCACAGCTATCAAAGCTGCACGACAGCGCACCACTGTCAGACGCTGCATGGCAGCGGACATGACACTATGTAGGGGCTGCAGCGGGCAACACCATCTCGTTGCTGCAAGGCAGCATAAAACCATGAAACCCAGCGAGCGGCACAGGTTCGGCAGGTAGCGCGGCACGTTGCGCATGTTGCGCAACTACTCTGCGGCAACTGACAACCAGTGGTCAGTCACCTGAAACCAGAGGCACCGCTAGCAACACAGCCACTGCAGCGCCACCACCCAGTGCACAATGCGGAACAGTAGCCACAAAAAAAAGGGGGCGGGAAGGGCGGGCGAGTTGCAGTTCGCATGAACAGCAACGAAACGTGCAGTGCTAGACGCCTGCGCATGCTAAGTGGCCTTCGGCAGCAGTGAGGTAATGACGTGTTTTGACTGTCACCTCACCCACTGCTTGCCTTTGACCAGGCAAGCAGGGATACAGCTACGCTGCATTAACCGCAATGAACAAGTCCATTGCACATTAATACTGCTTTCGCCATGACGATATAGATAGTGGGAAGGCTTGGCTGAGGCTGCTGTAACAGCTGGCAGGAAAATGCAAGGGCTGCAAGGACACAGCCAGGTGCGAGCCCGCTGCAATGCATGCAGCCTCCGGGAGCTGCCAGCTGTCAGCAGAGCAAACTGCTGGTCAGGTAGCCTCAGCCAATAGCCACATTGAAAAGACCAGTGGAACAGGAAGGGGGAGGGCTGCAAGCAGCAAGGCTTGCAGCCCACCTGGCCCGCCGCAACACGGCGCGCAGATAGAAGCCACGACACATGTGGCAGGCAAACAAGCAGACGCACCCCAGCGCACACCACTAACGCAGCAAACACTCACGCTGCCAAACCTACACCGCTGAATCCAGGGCTGGGGCCGATAACTGCTGCGAGAAGCAGCAGCAGAAGCAAACGCAAACCAAAACACACAACCACCAGCACAAACCACCACTGCAGCAAGCACACATGCTGCCAACCTTCAAACCTCTGAATGTAGTGCTGGGGCCGACAACTGCTGCAAGCAGCAGCAACAGCAAATCAAATGCTGAGCAGCAGCACGCTGTACACACGCATGCCCAACACGCAGCCTTTGCGCAGCAAACACCTAGCTGCGGGACCATCTGCAAGCTAGTGCTCGATGCGAACAGCTAGCAAGGGCCAGGAACTGTGGCGCCGAGCCATAGGGCCGGTGAGCGTCGAACAAGGCAGCTGGAAGCTGTCAACCGCAAGCAGCATCAGCTCATGAAACCAAGGCTGAGCCGGCCACAACGGCACCACCACCGTAACATTTGCACGCTCTTCGCGCACTTTCTGCACAACCTGCAGCAACATTGAGGTGGTGACGGGCGGGAAAGCAAAGGCATTGCCCCAAGCAGACCATGGCTGCAGCAGGGCATCAACGCCCCTGCTGCCAGGGCACTGGAACAAACTGTAGAAGCAGTGACAGTGCGTGTTTTCCACCGAAGCAAACAGGTCTATTTTGTGCGGGCCCCACATAAGATCCAGCCAACTAAACATCTCAGAATCCAGGCGGTAGTCCCCATGGTCAACAAAGCGAGAAGGTGCATCAGCTCTATTAAGTTCTGATTTCACCCTGACCACCTGCAGCTGAACATGCAGATCTTCAAGCACAGACCACAACACCCTGTACTCGTCCATGAGAGCAGCGGACCGTGAAGCAAAGCGCCCCAAAACAGACTCTGTCACCGTGTTATCTTCATGCAGCCTCACCACACGATCGCGCACCACAGGCTCAAAAGACAGCAGAGCCATGCGCACAGCGCGCATCTCCTGCTGGTTGATGTGCATGCACGCTTCAGCAGCAGACCAGGCGCCGTGAGCAACCCCTTCGGGGCTGTCGCCCAGGACAGGCAGCACAGCGCCCAGCCTGTGGGACATGCATCAACAAACAAATCAACAGTAGCCGGGCGCAACCGAATAGGCGACGACAAATGCTGCACAGGGATGCTCGCCCACCACTCAAGATCACGGAAGGATTGGCGGGAGATGCTGACAGTCCCATTCCAGCCAGAAACAGACGCACAATCGTCATACAAACTACGCAGAAACAGGTTGGCCGGCATGACAGCCAGCCGCACAGACTGCGCATATCCACAAAATGCAGCCAGCGCTCGCTTTGGCACGCGGCGCTTGCTCTGCTTGGCAGCAACAGCAATGCCG
>CADDIJ020001892.1:0-74436 GCA_902809745.2 Tetradesmus lagerheimii | reverse complement strand
CGAAACGGCAACAGCCGCTTGGTCAACATGAGCAGCAACAACCGTGGAGCGGTTGCAAGGGGCGGACCGGCACCCATGGAGCTCGGAGCAATGGAGCCGCAGAAACCCAGGAACCAGCCGCTCAAGTGCTTCTACCGTGGCAAGCCAGGGCACAAGCGGCGGGATTGCAAGAAGCTGCAAGCGTACAAGCAGCGTGATGGGGACACCTCTGCACGGTCAAACTGAAGGGCGCGTGCAGCAGTGTGGGTCGTACTGTGCGCATTGAGCAGGCTCAGCCCCGTGCGCCTGTGAGAGACTCACGCCAGGTAGAAGGCTCACAAAGGCCTAGTGAGCCTGGAGCATCCAGTGCAGCCCATGGAAAAGCGGGTACCCGTCGTTGTGGACGACTGCGGGACTGTACCTACTGGCTGTTCAACCGCCTGGAGAAGGTCAAGTATGCCGATGCTTACGGGCCATTCTCAGTGGACGCCTGCGCACGTGAGGAGACCGCCCAGGCTGACAAGTTCTACAAGGGCTTCACTGACTTCCGCAAGGCTAATGTCAGCGGCGAGTCAGTATGGCTGAATGTGCCTTTCCGGCATGCTGGCCAATATCTGAGGCACTACCTGGATTGTAAGAAGACCGCACCGGAGACGACATGCGGCGTGTTTATCCTGCCCAAGTGGGACAGGAAGCCGTGGTGAAAGCTGACGCAGGGGATGAGGGTAATTCACGAGTACCCTGCGGGAACGGAGGGCTTGTTCTCTATCCCATCCGGGGACAGGTGGGTGGAGCAAGCTTCTCAATGGCCGGTGATCATCCTGTGGATCCGCCCGTGAACACAGGAGTGAAGCCAAGGCCATGGGAGGAGGAGTTGCCGGCGAAGCAGGAGCTGGAGACACTCACTGCACCCGAGGCCGAAGACTCGTGCACCGCCATGGAGCTAGGTGGTCTTGAGCCTGCTAGCCATGAGCTCATTCGTCTGAAGGCCAAGTGCCGCGGCGAGGTGCTTGATGTGCTAGTAGACTCAGGCGCGAGTGAGGACTACATCGATCCGAGGGTGGTGATGAAGTTCCGATTGCCTACTCTCAAGCTCCATCGACGTCAAGTGAGGCTCGCCAACGGTTCACTGCAAGATGCGGGGACGGTCGTGCCTGACCTACGTTTCCGTATTGGACAATTCAAGGACCGGAGGCCTTTACCGTCACTCAGCTGGCACCATACGACATCATCCTTGGCAAGCCTTGGTTGACTGCTCACAACCCTGCCATCGACTGGGTGTCTAACACCATCACCATTGAAAAGAGGGACGTCACATACACCTTGCAGCAACCCTCTAACATCGAGAGGACAACTCCCGGTGTCAGTTTGTTGTCTGCACTTCAACTCAAGCGGGAGTTGCGCAAGGGCGCAATTGCTTACCTTGCCATCCTCAAGGAGGTTGAGGAGGACCCAACTATCCGTGCGATAGATGACCTCTCCCTTCCTTCGGGGGATCCCGAGTGGGTTGAACGGATGAAGGGGGTACTTCACAAGTACTCAGCCATCTTTGGCAAACTGCCAAAAGGTGTACCTCCATCCCGAGGTGTGGAACATGAGATTGAGCTGGAGCCTGGTGCCAAGCCCCCTTACCTACGTATTTATCACATGAGCCCTTTGGAGCTGGCGGAGGTCAAGCGACAACCAACGGACCTGATTGACATGGGGTTCATCCAACCTTCCAAGTCGCCGTATGGAGCACCCATTCTTTTTGTTCCTAAGAAGAATGGTAAGCTTCGTATGTGCATTGACTATCGGGCGCTGAACAAGATAACGGTGAAAAACCGCTATCCTTTGCCTCGCATCGACGAGCTGATGGATCAGCTTCATGGGGCGACGATATTCAGCAAGCTTGATCTTCAAAGTGGCTATTGGCAGATCCGCATTGCTGAGCAAGATGTGCCAAAAACCGCGTTCCTGACGCGTTATGGTCACTTTGAGTGGAAGGTTATGCCTTTTGGGTTGACCAACGCACCCGCAACTTTTCAGCATTTGATGAATAAGATTTTGCAGCCATATCTTGATAAGTTCGTGGTGGTGTACTTGGATGACATCTTGATCTTTTCCAAAACAACTGAGGAGCATTTGGAGCACGTGGCTAAGGTACTCGCGGTTTTGAGGGAGAATCAGCTTTATGTGGGGCTTGACAAATGTGCATTTGGGCTCAGCGAAATCGATTTCTTGGGACATGTCGTCAGTGCTGACGGCATTAAGCCAGATCCCAAGAAGGTGGCAGCGGTTACGGAGTGGCCGACACCTGGCACTGTGCGTGAAGTGCGAGGTTTTCTCGGTTTGACTGGTTACTACCGGCGCTTCATTCAGCACTATGCTCAAAAGGCGTACCCGCTGACGGAGCTCACCAAGGAGAGCATCAAGTGGCACTGGCGGGATGATGTAGAAGGTCGGGCCTTCGACGAGCTCAAGAAGGCATTGGTGTCCGCACCTGTACTGGTGACGCCCGATCCGAGCTTGCCTTATGAGGTCTACACCGACGCCTCCAAGTTTGCGCTTGGAGCGGTACTACTTCAAAATCAGGGCAAGGGCTTGCAACCCGTGGCTTATCTGTCACGGAAGCTTGCCCCCTGTGTGGACAGGAGGACGGTGGACAACATGCAGTCAGTGCGTGTAGCAAGCTGTCGGGAAGCGTCACAAAGCGGCACAACAATGCTGGAACGGCAATTGTCGAGGCCATATACGCCGGAGGCAAGGGTGGTGAACTGCTAACAGCAGATGTTGGTCTGAACAAAAGAAGGCAGGAAGAGGGACTGCCCTCCCTAAAGATACAGAAAAAGATACCCATAGAAATACTGCCACCATCCATGCCGCTAGCACTAAAACAACAATTAAAGGACTTAAGCATCCCGGATGCCCTACTATATCACCACGACGCCGACACCAACACCAGAAGGTACACTATTGTGGAAATCAAATACTGTAGAGACACAAAACCTGAAGACCAGGAAGCTAGAGCTACTGAACAGCACAAAGCACTTGAGCAGGCCATAAAGAAATATGACCCTGCCGCCACGGTCAAATACTGCACCCTCATGTTAGGAGTTTCAGGAACCATCTACAACTCGTTTGTACAACAAATGCAAGACCACCTGGGAGTAGCTGGATCCCAACTAGACGGATTAGCTAGAAAACTACACATGATTGCAATTGAGGGGCTGAGCAACGTCTGGAAGCAAAGGCGGGCCCTGATAAACAACAAACTGGGAATCAAGCCCAGCATGCAGGCTGGCCGCAAACGGGGGAAGGAAGGCGCCCCCAACACCGCAAAACAAAAAAACACAAGAGCTAAACCGCCGCCGGAGGCACCCCTACTGAGCTTTAGAGCCTGGAGGGGATGGTAGGGGGTGTGAAGACCATACGTCACGCACACCCCCTCCCTCAACGTACGCGGATGTTAAGTGTAACACATCTCGCGTAGACACTCACTCACTCACTCACGGAAGCTCTCGCCAACAGAGCGCAACTACCCCACTGGAGATCGGGAGATGCTTGCAATCTACTACGCTCTACAGCAGTGGCGTTGCTATCTGGAAGGAGTTCCCTTCAAGGTCAACTCTGATCACCTGAATCATACTTGGTTCAACAAGAAGCAGGATCTTTCTCGACGACAGGCCAAGTGGAGTCAGTGGATCGAGTCGTACTACAGTGGTACGGAGATTGCTTACAAGGAGGGAGCTAAGAATTTGTCAGATCCTCTGTCACGGCGCCCGGATCTCGCCTCAATTGAGCTTGCTACGGCATCTGTGCCTAGCAACTTGAAAGAGGAGATTCAGGCTGGATATGAGAAGGATCACTACTATGATGACGTGATGCCAGGTCTGTGGATGCATGATGGGTTGTGGTACTTCCAGGATCGCGTGGCTATCCCAGCAATTCCCGAGCTCAGGAAGCGCATTATTGCCGAGTGCCATGACTGTCCAAGTGCAGGACATCTTGGCCACACCAAGACCCTGCAACGTGTGGCCAGGAGATTTTGGTGGCCGCACATGAGCCGTTCTGTCTATTCTTATGTTGTGGCATGTCCTTCATGTCAGCGCAATAAGCCTGTGATGCAGCGACCTCTTGGTCTTCTGCAGCCTTTACCTGTGCCTACGGCAAAATGGGAGCAGATTACCATGGATTTGATCACAGATCTGCCTGTTACCAAGGAGGGGCATGATGCGGTGGTGACCTTTGTGGATCGCCTGACAAAGATGGTCCACTTTGCACCCACCACTAAGACTGCAGGAGCGGAGGCGATCGCCAACGTATTTGTGCGTACATGGTATAAGCACCATGGTTTGCCTCGTGTCATTATCTCTGACAGGGATCGGCGGTTTCTGAGCCACTTTTGGCAGGCATTGTTCAAAGCTCTTGGCACTGAGCTGCGGTTTTCTACAGCTTTTCACCCGCAGACTGATGGCCAGAGTGAGCGTGCGAACCGCACCTTGGAAGAGGTGTTACGCCACTTTGTTTCACCTCGCCAGGATGATTGGGACGATTACCTAGATTTGGCGGAGTTTGCTATCAATGATTCAGTCAGTCCTTCTACAGGCTACACGCCTTTCTATTTGGCGTATGGTCAGAATGTGTCCTCACCTATTGATTTGGCAGATGTGATCGTGCCAGCAGCGCAGATGCGTGCTCAGGAAATGACGGACGCAATTGAGCATGCCAAGGCCAAGCTTAGGGAGTCCCATGAGCGCCAAGCGCGCGCAGCCAACAAGGGGCGACAGCACTACCTGTTCCAAGTCGGAGACAAGGTGAAGCTGTCTACAATCAACCTCAATTTACCATCCACGATGAGCAAGAAGCTCGCAGCTCGCTTCATGGGCCCCTTCACGGTGGAGAAGATCATCAATCCGGTGGCCTACAAGCTGAAGCTTCCTGCTTCTCTCAAGATTCACCCTGTATTCCACATCAGCTTACTCCGGCCATGGAAGGAAGATGCGCAGTTCCCCGACCACAAAGGACACTCTGCACCCGTGCTCGTCTACCCTGATGACGACCAGTGGCTGGTAGACAAGCTCCTTGACAAGCGGCGTGAGCGAGTCGGCCGGCGCTGGATTATCAAGTACTTGGTCCATTGGCTCAATTGTGGCCCAGAGGATGATTCATGGGAGCCAGCAAGCAACATTGAGCAGAGCTTGATAGATGAGTATGAAGCCTCTCATCATGCAACCCCAGAGCAGGAGGTGGCTACCCGCAGCACACGCAGGCAGATGCGTCGACGTGGCTGATGGGTAAGCAACGAGGACGTTGCTCCTTGGGGAGGGGGCATGATGTAAGGTTGAAGGAACCGGAAGTTTCTAGAAGGTTCTAGAAGGTTCTGGATGTTTCCAGAAGGTTCCAGATGTTCCAGAAGTTCTAGAAGTCTCCGGAAGGATGTAGATGTTTCCGGAAGTAGTATGTTCTAGGATTGTCTAGAAGCTTCCTTGGTCCAGAATGTTCCAATTGTAGGCAGTTGAGGAGGCGTTGTAGGTTTTCGCCAAGGCTATAAATAGAGGGGGCCTCTCCTCACTCAACAAGAAGTATTCACTCAAGAAGTCTTTCCATCAGACCTCTCAAGTCCTCGTAGCCTCGTCTATTGTGTGAAGCCTTCCCTTGGTAACTAACTGAGCCTTCTATACAACTACGGCCTACGTCGAATCGCTATAGAAGACCTTAGTTGCCAACGGACCCGCCGACAAGGCGTGACAATGAGTGACAGCTGCTATGTAATGCCTGCCAAGGGCAGGCGGTACGTCGCACAGTGTTCGGTCGGAATTTTGGCAGTTTTTGCAAATCGCGTCGTGGTGTTCTCAGAATGTTCATATATTGTTTTATACATTATGTACTGCTTATGACTGTAATATATCTGCACGAGGTGCCAACCTGAGCTTCCAGGGCCTGCAAAGCACCGGTGCGGTACCTTGGGGCCGTGTTTGCAGGCTTAGAACGGCAGCCGCAGCAGCACAGATACGCAAATGTTTATCGACACATCGTAATATTCATTTTTAGAATGTTGAAAGTGGACCGTGTGTCCGTTCTGAGAGTTGTTCTTACCTGTTGAGCCTGTGTACCTTCGAAGCGAGATTGCACATGTGTTTTGCAATCACCAGCAAGCCACCACATTCGCATGAGTGTTTAATCAGCATAAAGAATAACGTACACTAGTGCAATTTGGATCGCGTGTCTGTTCTGAAGGTGGCTTCTCACATGCGCACCTTCGGAGCGAGATTGCACATGTGTTTTGGCATCCCCAGCAAGCCACCACATTCGCTTGAGTGTTTAAACAGCATAAATAATAACGTGCACTAGTGCAATTTGGATCGCGTGTCTGTGCTGAAGGTGGTTTCCCACCTGTGCACCTTCGGAGCGAGATTGCAGAGATGCATAGGCGTCCCCAGCAAGCCACCACATTCGCACGAGTGTTTAAGCAGCCTCATAAGAGACACCCGGTCCATTTTCCGCATGTGAACATTGTCATGTACTTTGGATCAACAATCTTGCGAATGCGAATGGTTGGTGGGGATGCCAACACACGTGTGCATTCCCGCTCTGAACGTGTGTGTGAAAACAGGTGGGAAAACACCCCGTCCGTGCGCTCACGATGTGTCAAACGTACATTCAACACTTTAATTGACATGGTCAAGTTTGCTATATCAAGTGCAGCCAGTTATACGTCGAGCAATGGATGCAATGCGCGCTCGTCGTGCACTGTCGGGTGTCGCTCAGCCAATCAAGTCTTTGGATGGCCATTACATACGTTTTATACGTTATTGTATTGTCGTAAGCTGCCTGAAATGATAGTACGTGGTGTAAGGTTCTCGGCGCAAGTTTCGGTGTGCCAATTGGCCTTCGGACGCCCAAGTTTTGACCTTTCCCAGAAAATTGCCGCTCTTTACCTGAGAAAAAGACGGAACACTGTGCGACGTACCAGGCGTCTAAGATGCCGCATCTTCCTGAGCAAGAGGCGACATGCTGAGACCCTGCTCCAGAGGATGCTGCTCCTCACTATGCAGTCAGGCCTGATGGCCACCCTAGGCCGGCTTTCAATGTTGATAGCGTTACTAGCACAGTGCGGCACTGGACTGATTGTACTGCCACTGGCCTACAAGCTGGCAGGGATACAGTAAAATCCACACGCACATGCATATGCTGTGCTATGACTTGCACGTACACGCACTTTTTGTAATTAGTTTGGGCAGGCAGAGTGCTGCTGCTGCTGCTCCTGCTGTTCCTGCTGCTGTCCTGCGCAGCAGGGTGAGGCTCACCACAGCACGGAATTCACATCGACTTCCACTGTTTTGGACAGCACAAACACGCCAGGACCCAGTTTGTAGCTTTTGCCAGTAATCAGCGTAACGTTTTTGGGCGTGGAGCTGCCCTGAAGGATGGCCACCTCTGGCCTTGGGCATCCTGCTGCTGCTGCTGCTGTTGCCAGGCAACAGCACAGGCTGCTGAACATCAGCATCTTATACGTCAGTTTTGGGGTGTTGTAGTCACGCATGTCGACTTCTTATTCAGAACGCACAGCTCAACGCCACGTTGACGATTTTGAACGTTCCGGAGCTCCTCGAGGCACCCGAGGATGTGCAAGCGTCACAGCCGATGGTCGCGCGTATCCTCCTGTTTCAGACGTTTTATGATGTTAGTGTTGGAATAGCTCAGTTCTCCGGGACGGAGAGAATCGCATCGACCCAACAGCAAACCTACAACTTTCTGCAAGAGAAGCATTTTCAGGCAGATAATGCGGTGCTCGCGTGCAGGTTCCTGCTATGCAACTTCGCATGGCGATATTACACCAGTGGACTCTTGCTCGTGGCTGTGCTGCTGAGCATGCTGTGCTGCGTCACTGCAGTGACGCCCGGCATGCATCATGCATGATGCATATGTGACGGGCACAGCAGCAGCAACTGTTGCTCAGCAGCACCGTGCCGGGCACTAGGGCTACACTGCACACCACCAAACTCACATGTAGCCATTGCTGAAGCGTTTCCAGGAGATGTTGCAGGCGCCGGCTCAGGAGACACAGTGCCTTTACAACCCATAGGCTGGCCGGCCGGTGTAAAAAACATTTTGTTCTGATGCCCTGCACCCTGCACATCCGTTTCTCCTTTCCAGAGGTGGCGGAGCCGTCATCCACCCAGATGGCACGTCCGCAGCGGCAGACGTGAGGTGTGACTGCGTATGCTGTTGTTGTTGACTCAACATGATGAGGCGGCTGCGGTTGCTGCGTGGCAGGCTCATGGCACGTGCCATGCATTGTGTACAGTGAATTTCAAAGGGCTGCTGCCCAAAATACTATTGATGGCATCAGCATCAGCAGCAGCGTGACTCAACTGCTACAGATACACCTGTTGTGCGCAAAGCTGCACATAATGCTGCTGTTGCTGCCTGCATTGAATGCGTGCATGTGCTGCATGTTCAGCTGCTGCTGGCTGGGCTGGCCTGGCTCTTGCTGTCGCTGGTGTTGTTGTTGCTGCAAGTCTGCTGCGGCTGCTGTTGCTGCAGAGCCTCGTTGACAACGTGATGGCGGGTCGAACTGCATACATATCTGTTAGGCTGATCATTGTACATGCTGTATCGTGCAAGTTATGGCTCGTGTAGAGCCCGATATCGGTACATCGACGTATTACTTACTTACCAACTGGAGCAGGTACAAACAGCAGGTCCCAGAAATCAGACAGTACATCATACTGTGCACACAAGCAGTAGTACTGGCATAGCAACCAGCTGCATGAGGCAGGTACAGCAAGACACAGCTGACTCCAGGAGTCCTTACTTCAGATTTACGAGCATTATTAGGAGCATAGAAAACTGCAATCAGAACACGGAAACTATAAGCACTAGTCTAAGATGCAACTGTCATCAAAATCTAATGTGCATAAGCTGCAGAAGAACCAGGTGTTGCCCAAGAAAGTTCCAAAATAGCATCTTTACTATAATATCCTGCCAAGAAAGGCCAACCCAACCAACCCAACCAAACTTCCCTACTACAAACAAGTCCAAGCCAAAGGCAATTGCTTGCAAGCCAGCTGTCCTGCAGGCCACATACCTGCTGTCAGCGCCGGCTCCGAAGTGCTAGTAAAGTTCACCTCCAGAAATCAGCGTGATCACGCAAGATGATTGTGTCTAGGACAGTGTGTGTGTTGGTAGTTCCCAACCAAGCCAGTGGCCTGTATTCAATCAAGCCAGCTGCACACGCGCAGCAGCTGCCTGTGGTGCTGAAAGGCTGATCCGCAGTAGACAGTAGAAATCGCAGCGATATGCAAGCATACAGCGCACACAGCTTAACCGAGCACAGCAGCAGCAGCGGCACAGTAACCAACACAGCAGCACTGCAGGGCCTGATCAGCCAGCAAGGGACGCCTTGAGTAGGTTACAGCTTCACTAAGATTATGTGCAGGCAGCAGCACCCCAGAGCAGCAGAAAACAGCAGATAACAGCTGCTGTCGATTGCGCAGAGTCGAGGCGTAACACCCGTTTGCAAGCCCTTTTCTCACCACACACAGCACCACATACAATAAATCAAATTGATTTAGATTCGTTATTTCTTTTACTAATTATATATGTATGCCACAGACACCTGTGGTTTGTACCTGCTGCAGTTGTACTAAGGAATGAGAGACAACGCTCGGGTGTCAACGTAGTTCTGCTCAAGTTGCTTGCATGGCATTCTTTACCACCTGAGATGGGTATATTGCAAGTATTAGAGTTTGCGGCGCAGCCAACACGACAGGTGCTGCAGTCATGTTAGAAAGCCACTAGCAGTACTGCGGAATGCATATGCCTGTATTATCGCCGCACGATGATACAATTGTATGACCTAAGAACATCATATGCATTATATCCATGGTAAGGGTTACATTTGATCAAGTTGCGTGCACAAACACGCGGGAGGGTTGCGAGTAGCGTGAAGGCTTCAAGGGGCTTGACAACCATGAATAAGTTGCTTTTACTGACTGTGGTGTTGAGTGGGGCGGCGTTGACAGGTGCGTGTCGGGAAGTACTCCAAACATGCTGCTATGTACATTAGCTGATGTAGCAGGCCTCCAAATTGTGGTGCACCAAAACATAAGGGGGAGGATGTTACATGTAAGTGTTTCATGCTCACGCAATGTAGCAGTTCCGGAGCACCCAGACTGGCAACAGAACATGCTGACCTGCAGGCACATTACCTGCTGGCACATTACCTGCTTGAATCCTTTTGAAGCGGCTTCAAGCATTTCAAGAATGCCCGTAACCTCAGTATCATTGACTTTCTTTTACTTGCTATGCTTGATTTTCGAAAGTCGCAGCCTGCAGAGCATACAGGGCACAAAGGGTCTGATGCGGGAACATGCTTGATTTGAAACTTCACTATGCTGTGCGCTGCAGGTTCAGCAGCAGCAGCAACAGCAGCAGTGCGGCCTGGGCAGGTACCCATTCCACCACTGCAAGCTGGCCAAAAGCCAAACTTTGTCGTCATTTTGACAGATGACCAAGGCTGGGACGACATTGGACTGCACAATCCAGGCTATGTCAACACACCAAATCTGGACAGGTTCATCAAGGGCGGCACATTCTTCGCCAACTTCTATGTGACTCCGCAGTGTGCGCAGACGCGTGCTGCGCTGCTGACCGGCCGGCAGTACCCACGGACCAGCACCTTGTTGGTGCATGCAGGTGTGCAGCTATCTGCAGGGTACAGTACATACAGGACGTGAGCATGCACAGATCATGGCATCTACTGCAAGTCACAGCAACTGTATGCAAAGCAAAGAATTCTTGCAGTCACAACCTGTGACAGGCCCTGTTGCTTCCTGCCAGTACAGTTCACACAGTACCTTACCAGCTACTTGAACGTCCATGCAGCTGTGCTTATCATTTGTCACTGCAGGCTGGGACTTTATCAACTCAGCAGAGGCCACAGCAGGCGAGGTGATGTCAGCAGCAGGATACCGCACATCACAGTTTGGCAAATGGCACAACCGCGAAGTGTCTGGTTATGAGCCCTGGTCAGTCGGCTTTCACGAGGGAGAGCTGCCAGCAGTGAACAAGGACTGCCCCGTCAAGTGAGTACTACTGGCTGAGCATTTCAAATGGCATGCTCATGGCATGCTCGTTTACTTGTCATGCAGTTGTGTTATGCGTGCCAGCCAGCATGCAAAGATTCAGTGCAGCACCATGCACCACAAGTTGTGGTCCACGGCGTCGGCAGCAGCAGAAGCAGCAGCAGCAACAAAGGCTGAGGCAGCAGCAGGACGGGTATGCAGGCAACCTGCCGTTGAGCACAGCATGTTGGGCCATCGCTGGTGTAGAATGGTGCCTGTTCTGCTGGCAGCAGGACTCCTGCGGTAGGCAGCAGCAGCATCAGTAACGACAGGAAACACGTACGCCTTTCAATGGGCTATGCTGCCTGCTTACAGTAACACCATGCGTTTGTCCTTCTGCTGTTGCAGCCGCAATGGCGTGTATGTGCTGCCAGATGGTGAAGCAGCAATAGAAGCAGCAGTATGCACAGGAGCAGGAATTGACGCCGCCGCCAGCCGCAGCAGCATCAATCGCAGCATCACCATCAACTGCAAGTTCAGTGCCAACCGCAGAAGCAACGCAGCCCGCCTCGCAGCTGACACAGCTGCTGTGCGCACTGCACACGTGAGCAGCAGCAACATCAGCAGCAGCGCCAACAGCACAAGTGTCGAGGTTGCATCAGGAAACACGGGCTTTCAAGGCAACACATCAGCAAAGGATCAGATAGAGATCAAGATGATGCATGACGTGCTCAAGTTGCTTAAGAAGCACAGAGCAGCAGCGGCACAAGGCAACAAGCATCCGTTCTTCATCTACCATGCGCCACATGCGATCCATGTGTGAGTGCTGACTTATTAACAGTCTTGCAGGCTAGAACACACTCACTGCAGTGCAGAAAGGTCTCGCTTACCAGCTGCAGGCAGAGCTGTAGCTTTGTTGGTTCCAACGATGTGCCGGGTAGTCAAGCAAGCCGCGTACTATCCACCATTTTGTTGATGTTCATCGATACACCTGAGACACAGTGTGTGCAAGTGGTTCTGCTGCATGCTGCTGGTTACTGGTCAAACCCAACCTGCTATCAGTATGCCTAAAGAGTAAAAGATAACCTGCTGATGATTGGTGTTTGCAGGACTCCTATACGGCTGGATGGCAAGGTCAAGAAAGTCAGGTTCTCACCGCCAGAGTTCAAAGTGAAGTATTACAGTGACCCCAAGTACAAGGACATCCCTGATAGCACCCGCGATGTAAGTGGCCGGTTGAAAGCTTCATGGTGGATATGTTTTACTTGGATCTTTCCTCCACAATGTGCGGCACGCACACGAGGAGTCAACAGACAGGGCTCATCGTGTTGCCCTTACATCGCACGATACGCATGAAACCGCATTCTGCGTTATCACCTTAATTGGCAAGCTGACAGTGCAGGGACAGAGGTATCCCACGATTGCCATCAATCAACACTGTCGTGCTGTGCCATGTCATGTGGCGCTTCTATCCCCAAGACATACTTTCTTCCGTGTGCGGACAATGCTAACCCGAGTTCATTGCAGTGCTGGCTGTTCGTAACACTCAACTCTAACAGGGCATTTGACGGCAGGAGTGTCACATCAAAATGACACACAAAGGTAACATGTCATAACTTATGATCAAACATGGGTGTCCATCCGATATACGCAGGCGTGGGCTATGCTGGAGTACCTGGACTCTGTGCTAGGGCGGCTATTCAAGCACCTGCACGAGACAGGCCTTGACAAGAGCACGTACGTGATGATCATGAGTGACAACGGCAGCTTTCTCATGCCAGATGAACCAAAAAAGGTAAGCTTGTTGAGATCCAAACCTCTAGAAGCAGCAAAGATGGCGTAAGATGCTGGCGCCCCCACATTGTGCTGCTGGTCGTGCGTAACATTACTTGGTTGGTATCACTGAGTGGTGGTACCAAGTGGCCACAACATATGTAGATGCAGCTGCGGTGCACTGAAACCTGCAGTGCGTGGCAGCGGGCTGTGTGCAGTGCACACATGCACGCTGTGCGGGGCTGTCACATGCATCGGCTGCGATGGCTTCAAGTATACCATGCTCCTCGTTTTATGCCCCCAAGCACGTCACACTGTGACAGGCATTGCTATTTAGCTAAATAGGCATTGCTATTAGCTAAATAGTCTTTAGGCTCATACAGATGTGTGTTGTACTGTGGCAACATGCAGAAGCGCATGCCCAGCGGCCTGACGGGATCCAAGTCGGAGGTGTTTGAGGGAGGCGTGCGCAACTTCCTGGCTGTGCAAGGCCCTGGCGTGCAGGCGGGCGTCACTGACAGTACTCTGCTGGACATTACAGGTGCGAGGGCCTGGGGATAAAGCTGATGCACTTTTAGATCTGGTGCTGCACTGCTGAGCATGAACTAACTGCCTGCTGGCTGCAAGGCTGATCACCAGCAACAGCCATTGCACCCAGAGTGTTGTGAAAGCAATGCAGCTAGCTGAGCAACTTGTATGGGAGAGATGCAGAAATCAACTGTTGTAGCTGCATGCATAAGTCTGCTGTTGTAGACACTAGTCATTAAAGAGACTATCATAGTCACATGCAAGTAACACGTGCTAGCCCACATGTAACGGGCGGACACATAGTTACATGCTGGTGCAGTCACCCAACTTCAAAGATGTGAGCCGCCTCAAACGACTGTTGTGCCTGTTGCCTGCCATGCCTGCGCACAGATATTCTACCGACTGTGGCTGACCTAGCAGGTATCGCCAGCACAGCTAAGCACCTGCCATGGGACGGCCGTAGCTTCAAAAACCTGCTCGTCCCAAGCAGCAGCAGCAGCAGCAGCAGCGCAGCAGATATAAGAGCAGATGGCTGGCGTGGCACTAGTTTGGCGACTAAGCAGCAGCGGGAGCGGGTGCTGTTCCTGCTAGGGCCGCAATGTTGGGATGCAGATGCAGTGCCAAGTTTGACAGCAGACAGGTGAGGGTCGTGCCTTTTGAGCTGAGGTGTTTGTTCAGAGGCCCTGGTGTTCCTTCACATGTGCTGTACAGGCCCTGCAGGCTACTGGCCGCAGTGTAGACAAGAGATCCAAGCTTGACGGAAGACATGTGCGGGTGTTTCCTGCGAGGCGAAGTGTTTGCTGAGGGTGGACATTAACTTCAGGCCGCGAGCATCACACATCAGCCCTGGTATGTGTGCAGCTGTGGTTCATTCAGTTGAACACTGAGCGTGCTGCTGCTGACGCACCACACTAACAGCACAAACATTGATCGAACCAGAAAGCAGCTCACGTACTTTATGCCACTAGCCTGAACTGCCAGTGTCCGCTTTGGTCCCGACATGCCTTCGCTCATCTTGTGCGGTACGGCATCTCCTCTGTTGCTTGCACATGCAGGAAGGTTGACAGGTACTAGGCACTGCTGACGTACTGCAAAAGCAACACACCGTTCACCGTTCAACCGAAAAAGCAGTTGGCGTACGCATAGTATGCCGTTTGGAACCAATGTTTCATCACTCATAATGTGCCGTACGGCTGGCGGCGTTTTTTTATTACATGAACATGCAGGGAGGTTGACAGGCGCCAGATGCTGCTTGACTATGACAGGGGTGGCATGCCCAACCACATCTGGAAGTGGCTGCCCAGCCTGCAGCCCAGCAAGCCAGGGTTTGAGAACTGCGTGGGGGTGCGCTACAAGGAGTTCAAGTGGGTGGGCGTCAACAACAAGGTGTACAGGTGAGAGAGCGCTGCTGCTGCTGCTGCTGCTGCTCGTGCTGCTGCTGCTGCTGCTGTTGCTGCTGCTGCTGCTGCGCTGCTGCTGCTACTGCTGCTGCTGCTGCTGGTGCTGCTGCTGCTGCTGTTGCAATCGCCCACACGGCATGTTTCTGTCAGTGCACACCAGCCCCCGACCGTTGGGTTCCTGATCCTAGATCATGCTCAAACCCCTGCTGTTTGCATGCACACGCTATCATCACGCAGGTTTGACGGCGACTCACACTTGGAGAATCGGCAGACAGAGCTGCCACCGGCTATTGCTTCAGTGCTCAGCCAGAAGCTCTCAGACGCGGCTCGCACCTGGTGGCATTCCGTTGTGGCTGAACCCCACAGCTTCAACAAGCCGACATTCTACCTCGGACGTGGCAACAGCATAGCCAGTAACGTGCTTGCGGCTGGCGCACATGAGCGAACGCCGGGCAATGTGACGCTGCTGGCAATGGGAGCGACAGGCTTCAAGAGCCCAGGCGACCGCGCCTGCTACAAAGTTCAGGTGGGGCATTTCATGCTGAGCATTGTACACTGCCACATATCGCAGCAGCTGTGCAGAGCAGCTGCAGCGTGCCACAGCATTGGCCATGTTCTTGAGACAGTGGCAAAACACACCCACATAACCATCAGCGCTGCCTGCAATTGCAACCGCTGAAGTGTGTGTTTCTGCATCTGGTCTGCTCTGCTGTCTCGGCATCTGCAGTGCCGAGTGCCTCTGCGCCTGATCTGCAAACTGCATGCGTTTCCACCTGCAGAATGGCACGTCTAGCATAATTTCTGCATCTGCTCTGTGCTGCTGTCTGTGCATCTGCTACTCATCACGCATGAACTCTGACCTGTGTTTTGAAAAGATTGATTTTGTGTCAGTTCAGTCACCATCTTAGATATGTCACAGAACAGTGGTGTGTTCAACTGCATCTGATCTGCACGCAGGTCATGACGGCAGGCACATATGATGTGACGCTGATGTACACATCAAAGCAGACAGCGGCGGTGAAGCTGTCATTTGGCACCTACCAGGCCATCAAAAGTGGGGCAGCAGCCACCGTTACTGCTCGGCTACCGCGACAGGCAAGTGCCACAGCATGATGAGACAAATTGTGCACCGCTAAGACAAACATGATGTGGCACATGGCATGCACCATGCAGGGTTCATAGCCTATGAGGAAGGCTTCCGCGCACAGCACAGCACAGCACAACACAGCACAACCACATGCCGCTGATTCTGAAGGTTGCCTGCCAAACGCCTGCGCTGTCTGACAGCAGAGGCTGGTCCTGTCTCTAGTAGCGGCCCCACCACTTTACACTGCTTTACCAGTTGCATGCTGCTGCTGCTGCTGCAGAGCGGCAAAATGCAGGGCTACTCCATCGGCTCCATGACCTTGCCAAAGTCCAGTGGCAGATTGACGGAGCTGTGCCTCGAACTGACATCAAACACAGTGGCTGGCAGCCCTGTGTTTGGCAGCTTGGCAAACATTCGCTTCACGCGTGTCATCCCAGTGCCACATCAAGGTCAAAATGATAGTGCAGACGGATCTGTGACGGGTGCTGCTGCTGGTGCAGCAGCGGCCGGTGTGTTGAGCATTGATACATTGGAAGCGCTGAGAGCCAAGTGCAACTGGGTGAGCAGTTCAAGTGGTGCAGGGGACAGTGACACTGTGATGGAGAGCATGTTCTCTCCTTATGACACTGAAGACATTGACAGCTGTGTGGAGTGCCAGCCACAGCTGTGAGTACCCGGTACCTATGTGTCAGTGGCGCTGACACGGCTATGTTTCTGAGGATGCCGTGATGTCTGCACGTGCACTGGCTGGCAATGGCAACGTAGCTGCCCGTGAGGGTCATGTCGTTTGCCCTGCATTGTGGTGCTGCTTGAAACATGTTGGCGTGACAGTGTTTGTATTGCGCGCACGCACGTGTTCACTTCAGAGGTGTGACACTTCCCCACAAGAAGAGCAGCAACAGCAACAGCAGCAGTAACAACTTCCAGCAGGTGCATCATGCACTCTGGGCCAGATTGATGTGAAAAGGTGGTAGCAGTGCAAGAATGACATGTACCTTCCTTAGTCGAGTAGAAGCATAGTTTCAGTCCCCGGGCCCTATGGGCCATATGGCCTATGCATAAGCTTTGGTGCTCCACGTTGTCACTGAACCGGCCAGCTCCGAGCTAGGGCTGACACTACGGCTACAGGGCCAGGCTAGTCATACTAACACCGCGCTATCCAAGCTAAGTAGCGCTAGCCTGAGCTAACTAGCACTTAGCCTGGGCTGGGCTGCTTAGCAGTGCCAGTGCACACGTGTGTTAACTGCAGCAGAGCTGGATAGCACTGCAGCTGGCGTGGGCATGCGTGCTGCAGTTATTGCCAGCTGCATTGGCATGCGTGCTGCAGTTATTGCCAGCTGGCGGTAGCATATGTGCCGCAGCTTGAGCTAGCTGGCATGGGCATGCATGATGCAGCTGGAGCCAGCTGGCTGCTGCAACATGTTACAAGTTACAAGTTACACTACGATCTTGCTAGGGAGCGGAATCAACGGAGAGCAGCAGGCAGGGCCGAAACATAAAACCTCGGTCAAGTTCCGGGGCTCCCGCCTACCCCCTGCGATGAACCAGCTGGCTGCTGCTGTACTGCAATACCCGCTGCAAGCAGCATCTTGAATCCATATGGATGCATGGGATGCAGTGGGTGCACAGGCCGACATGCAGGCACGCCTGTTATGGTCTCATCATACTGTGCATTGATCAGTGAGTATGCAGATGGTTTTACAGTGGTAAAAAACACGTTTAAGGCGCGAACAGTAGCGTGCTAGTTACCACGCTAACCACGCTAAGCACGGCATCAGCGCGGACTTTGCGCGCTTGTTTGTCAACTAGCCTGGGCTGATTCGCGCTATATATAGCGCGACTTGGCGCGTTTTAGCTTGGAGTTAGCGTGCTACTGTAGCCATAATTAGCAACGGTTGCCGGCAGCAGCGCTGCTAGCAGCGGCAGTAGCAGCAGCAGGTGAAGCTTGCCTGTACTTGTTTGCGCTTGTGCTGTGCACACAACAGCCTGGTGATGGACGAAGAGTCCGATACGCGTCGCTCAATGTGTAACAGCACTTACGAGCAGTACACAAGACATCCGACCGGTTGTGGATCAACATGAGCAGTGATAGCCAGTCAGCACAAACCCCACAACAAAAGTTCCGGTCATCGTTCCTTGCAGTGTGCACTGCACAGAATGCACAGTCCGACTTGGTGCACGCCGATCAACCGGAGGTGCATGCTCACAATGTGCCGTGCATGCCGCTCGGTCAAGGTGTAAGCATGCACGGTCAAGACATGCCCATCATCGTCATCAAATCACCGAATTAAGCCATAGCATCTACGCCGGTCACATTACCATATCAAGCCATAGCATCAACGCCGGTCAAGGCACGCCCTATAGCATGCTGTGCATGCTGTGCCCATCTATATGCCATATGCCATAACCGGGTCAGCTATGAAGCACAAACACATTGTGTTCTTGCAAGCTAGTAGTGCTGGCAGGCCTTCTACGTGAGTCGCCTTTCAACCATATGGTTGCATGCAGCTCAAGGCCATGCAATCGGCAGTTGGGTGCCTGTTGCCCTGATGACAGCCATGTCCCAGGAGTCGATTGGAGTGACTGACAATAAGTCTGAATACGGCACCACCGCAACTCCTGTCACCGCAAACTCGTCCACGCCAGTGGCCGAATTCGGTTGAAGCGTGATGCCAACAACACAACCGGGGTGCATTATCACCTGCAATCCAGCAGAAGGCGGCACCAGTATGTCACGCACGTCACGGTGACGGTGCTTACACTTTTTTGAAGCACAGCACTGGGCTTCATCACACAGCTACAAGGTTGCTGGCTGGGACTTACAAAGTTGGTTCAGCTTTGGTGCAAGGCTTCCAAGCGCATGAACGATCGCAAGTCATTTTCACATGCAGTGCAGCCATGGTGCAATCATCGTGTAGTGGGTGTGCAGTAAGCTCACATGTTGTATACATGGCATGCGTCAACAGTTGGTCAACATTTTCGACGTGGCTGTTTACTAGGTGGTCATTGTGTACTGTGCATGCCATGATGGCCCTTGCCAGCTCAACAAGGCACTGCAAGAGCTAATCCAGCAGCCATGGCCAGCACCTGCAATGCTACAAAGGGCGGGGCTTTGAGTTAATGAGGAATCTTCCAATACTCTATCGCTCATGAGAACTGCACGAATCATATGACGCACCTCAGTCGCTGCAATGCCTGTGTTGGCTTCGGCCCGGTGCGCTAGGAGCAGCCGCTTGCAGCTGCAGCCACGTATACATGCAACATGGGCAACGCCCATGCGCTCAGCAGGCACGTTAACACCCTGCATATACTTCACTGCCAGGTACCTGCGCTCAAAACCAGCGGTGCTAGCGCTGCTGCTGCTAGCGCCCGTGCTGCTGCTGTTGGCGCCTGCATGCATGCTGGCGGCCCACATGCTAGCGCCCAGGTTGATTCGCAGCAGAAGTCCTTGTCCTTTCAGGAAGTACCCACGCATTCTGCAGTTCTGGTGTGGGCATGAATCATGCCAGTCTAACATCTTCCACTTGCAGGCGCCAGCACTCCCCATACACGACGCAACTGACTGAAAGCTGGTACCCTCCCTGCACCATGTATCCGTATCCTGCTGAGCTGCCACAGGGCTTATAGGTATTGGCAGACCCTCGTAACCAGTAAACGAGAATGAGCTAGCTGCTGTGTCGACAGAGCCGCTGGCAAGCACAGCAGCTAGCGTCTCTCGCACTGTGTACGAAACGATGTCGCCATATATTTTGAATCCTGCTGCGGATGGGTGCACAGGGTCGCCAAGGAGTGTCTCGCGTGTAGCCCCCAGCAGCCGCTGCGCAGCTGCATCATCGTACATCAAGTCGTACAAGCTGTCACGGACTGATGCCACGGGGGCGCCGTAGCGCCGTGCAATCACTGTATGCAGTTCTTCACCTGAAGCAAATGGAAGTTGTAGAGGTGCAGCCACATCACAGCTGGTTGCAAGCTAGCATACAAGGAACATGTGCTACACCGTATAGCCTGTACGTGAACCTCATGGCCTGCTTGAGCCGAAGAGACATGATGATGATGACGTTGAAAAGGCGCCCACGCGACAATTGGTTGAGTGCTAGCGAACAAGGCAAATAGTTACAGGGCGCATGTCTCATAATCCCACCGCAGGCAATCATGCTTGAGCCAGTGTTCTTGTGACACGCTGTCATACGGAGCAGAACAACAAAGGGACTGACGAGGCACCTTAACTGAAGTCAGCATCTTCGTTACTACCATTCCTTGTGCTTTGTAGGAACAGCAGCACTACATGTATCTGCCAGTTTCAAACCTCATAATAAGGCCAATAATCTCACCAGACTTGTGAAAAGGGTTGGGCAGCAGTTGCGCTGCGATGTTGTTGCCAGGGGCCTGCTTGGACTGTGTGAATGCAAACGTCGCCACACTCATCAGTGCTGCACTGGGCGCGCCCTTTGGATGACTCGTCTGTAGAGGTTCTCACAACTTGCAACCTGCAGCAGGCAGCAGCCGCATACAGCTGTAAACACATGGGTCTAAGAAGAAGAAGCACTGTAAGCCAGCAGGGCAAGCAAGCCTTGAAGCGAGCAGGTCAGACGACCCCTAGATAAGAAATCTACATAGCAGCATGTGTGCTTTGTCAATGCATGCAGTAACCATGTCGCTGCATTGTGCGCACCAAATTTCATAACCACTCTGCAGCAGCAGCTTCTGCAGCTTCTGTGGTCAACGCACGCTGAGCTAGCAAACCAAGACAGTTACGAGCACACCACAGCTGCAGCATGCAAGCTGCAGGTGGTGCATGACATGCATCCTGTGCTGGGAACATCCTCATATGGAGCAAGTCGTATGATGATCTCTGTGTTTGGTATAGTTTGAGCATTGCTTATCCAGCACACATGGACATGAGCTCTCACCTGACAGAAGTGCACTGACTACTGTTTGACTAGGCTGCACATGGACATGAGCTTGAATGCTCTTGCCACACATGTCCTGCACAAGCGTTGATGTGACAACCCTGCCAGTGGCGGAAATGCAGCAGCTGCTGCTGCAGCTGCGACTGCTGCTGCTGCTGCTGCTGCTGCTGGTGCTTGGAGTTTGATAACTAAACATAATCCATTGTTGCTTCACAGAGGAGTGATTCAACATACATCAAAACTTTGTACCCTGCTCACCCTTGGCATCACTGCACTGCTGCACAAGGCCTTGCCAGTTTTGTCGCGGCAGCCGTTTAGGCTGTACTCCACCAGGACCAAGTCAGCATCCTGCAGGCAAAATAGGCACAAGCTTAGGATGGACATCAGCAGCAGCAACAGAAGGAGCAGCAGCAGCACCATCGTTGAGACAGTGTGCTTCATTAATCACAGCTGAGCATCCTGCACACACTCGGCAAGCCATACGCAGGGACGGAGCACGGCACACAATCAGGAGAACCAGAGCACGGTGCACAATCAGGAGGGATAGTCGCAGAAGCAGCGGCACCAGCAGGAGCAGCAGCAGAGACGTGAGGCTGCCGCAGCTAGGGCCAATTCAGCATCCTGTGTATACACATGGCACATGATCAGAAGGTTTATCGAAAGCAATGGCAGCAGCAGCAGCAGGAACACGTACAATGCTGCTGCTGGTGCTGTCTTCCAAAGCACCACTAGTGCTATTATATATCCAGTGGATGGCATCCTGCAACTTTGCCCACGGTGACGTAACGTGAATTGATCAGGAGGGACAGCAGCCTGCTAAGCAGCAGCAGCAGCAGCAGTGAGAATGTAAGTGCTGCACGCCACTCAAAGCACCCTGCAAATACACGTGTTACATGTTGAGAAGGCAACAACAGCAGCAGCAGCAGCAGCAGCGGCAGCAACAACACTGGTGTTGTTCATTTCAGTTCAAGCTGCCAACTGTTGGACCATACTATATAGCGCCGTGTTATCCCCATCTGATGCAATCAAAAGGCATATGCAGTCAAATTGCATATTCAGGTCATTCAATCCAAGAGTAGATGCTGGCATGACCAGCAAATGCCTTTTGTGTTGTAATGCAATGGCTTTTCCACTGGGGCTGGATTGCTGCAAAATGCTGCTGCACCTTGAAGTGCTGCCGCATCCCTGGTCAAACTGCTCCTGCATCCATGTGTAAGTGCTGCTGCATCCATGTGTAAGTGCTGCAGGTGCTGCAGGTGCTGCTTCCACTTGAAGTGCTGCTGCAAGTGCTGCTTCTCGCTTGAGGTGTTGCTGCAAATGCTGCTTGCCACTTGAACTGCGCTGCTTCCGGCTTGCATAGCTGCTGCAGGTGCTGCTGCAATGCTGGTGCTCCCCACCTGTGGCACGTACTGGTACCAGCATGTTGCTGCCACAACGACATCGCTTGCCCTGTGTGCCACATTGATGACGTTAAACTTGGCTGTGGGAAACGCAGCCTGCAGCAGCAGCAGCAGCAGCAATATTGCAGCAAGGCTGTTAGTGTACTATGTTGCAACAATTGCTGGCAGCATTCCTTGCTGCACAGTAGCGTGCTACTGCGCATCGGGTGGCTTTACTACGCCGTGGTGGTGGTGGTGCTGCTGCTGCTGCTGCTCATCATCATCATGTTACCCATTAAGCCATAGCATCAACGCCATGCTGCTGCTGCTGCTGTTGCTTTTGCAGCAGGTTGCGCTGCAGACAAGTTGAGCACAGTGCTCTGTAGGACGGCTGACCTTGAAGAGCATCTGCTGCTAAGGTAAGCAAGCGTTGCGGCTTGCTGGCCTACTGCCTAGGGCTTGCCGCAGCCCTGTAACATGTACAGCATGTACACATATGCTGCAGTGCGGTGGAGAGTAGTGATGCAGCTGCTTCCTTGTCTGGAGATGCTCCGCAAGCTCTGCAATGCTAGGCTAAAGAACTACGCTGTTTTCACGGCAGCAGCAGCAGCTGCTGGACTGCAGCGCAGCACCCCAATACGTAGGCTGTCACCTATCAGCCGGCTGCAAGTTGTCTCACACCAACTCAATCCACACATTTATCACACAAGGTTGAGGTGTATCCCACGCACCTTCAGCCATTTCACCAACTGCTCCACCCAGCTTCCCTCCATGGAACTCCTCCAGTCTTCCTGCCGCTTCATGTACCCTGCTGTCAGCGATCCCCCAAACGTAACAATTGTGACATATGCACCTGGCCGGCTGAGTTTTTGTGCTAGCAGGCGCCAGTTGCGCAACGTGTGTGCCTTCAGGCCCTTGTAACCAAGTTCCAGGACTGTGGCAGGGGTGGCAATCGGCACGCTTAGCATCCGCCGCAAGGCCTGCTGCAGCTCTGCCAGCGGCTGCACATCTTGTTGAAGGTTTCTTGACGTCTGAAACACTTGCCGTCCTGCTGGAAGGGCTACATGCAACTCGCTGTTCGCAGCCGTGGCAGCTGCAGTATGGTCATGACCAGCTGTGCTTGCTGCTGCTGTGGCCATTGAGCAAAAGCACGTTCCAGCAAGCAGCATTAACACCAAGTGATTGATTGTGTTGAGTTTGTTCATCTTGCTGCCCGTGTCGCCACCATGCGTCGCAGAACGGTTGTACGACATGTTTTGGGTGTCGCAGTGCAGACCCAAGGTCCAGCGCTTTGTCGCAATCGAACGCCTTTCAATTTTCACTAGTGTTTATGAAAATTTTTTACTGTACTCGGGGTGACATCGTACAAACACCAGCTAAATCTGCAGCTGTGCACTACCACCGCACTGCAGTTCACTCAGCACAACACAGCTCAAGACATTTCCACTTTTCATACGCGTGCCGGTGAAGCAATGCGGTGTCCCTTTTTGTTCTGACCGCAAAGCGCCAAACCTTGTCACCCCCGATTGCTTTGCTTGTTGGCGAACGTGGCCAGCACTCAGTGATCATTTCGCAAGCTGCCGTTCATCAAGTTGATTGGTATCATTTCGTGTTTGCTGGACTGCGGCTGCAACACCTCTGGACACTGTCTCGCGATCTCCTGTTGCCTCAGGCCAGCAGCCTGAAGCTGCTCAAACAGAAGCCCCTACATGTAGCTGCAGCTGCCACACGTGTGCAATCGATCCTAAGATGCATTAAACATAGATGACGTACTTGAACGCAGTGTTCGTTTGGCGGACGCTACACACAGTACTTTTGCTAGCAGTGGTGCTGCTGGCTCCAAACCTGCAGCTCCAAACCTGCAGCACTGCACAGCCCAAGAGGACGTCGACGCTGTGCATGCAACAGCAGCAGCAGCAGCACCATCACTAGCAGCGCAGCAGGCGCAAAACTCTCAACATAAGATGATGCAGACGCCTCTGTATGGTCCTGTCTGGTTGCTGGCTGAAGGCGTCAAAGGATCCCTCAGCAGCAGCCGTAACTGGGCAAGGCTGGCAGCACGCCTCTCGTCACCAGGCGCAAACATAACTGTGGCAGCCTTTGGAGGCAGTGTGACTGCGGGTTACAAGCTCGAGCCGACAAGGATGCACAGCTGGGCGTATCAACTGGTGGGCTGGTTACGGGAGGCCTTCCCAAGTGTCACTGTCAACTTTGAGCACAACTACGCCAGAGACGGGGTCAACATTCACCTGGCAGCAACCTGCTGGTGAGAATGACAGCAGCAGTCCAGTAGTTTCTGGGCCAGCCTTTGCAGTTGTCCATGATGTTTGCAGCCTGTCCTACCCCGGATTAATGGTATGTGCATACAAGCAGCCAGCAGCAGTAGAGTTCTGCAGCCAAGCATCATGCACAGCGCTCAATGCAACTGGCATGGTTCAATGCAGGCCGTCACAGCATGACAGGTCTTACCCACAAGCCTACCGCTTGCTGCTTTACCAGTTTTATGTGTGCACGCATCTTGTTTCAAATGTGCCATGCTCTCTTGTGCGCTGCACCCTGCGTGGTTTTGACTGCTGCCACTGCTTTGTGTAGGTACCAATACGTACCAAGCACAGCAGACCTAGTGCTCGTAGACTACAACCTCAATGCATGCGGCTACTTCACTTGCGGTTCAATAGCAGCAGCACAGGTGGGATGGTGTACTGCTGCAGCACAGACCTGTGTTTGTCACGCGTGAATGACAGCACCTACTAAATTCTCGGCTGCAGTGGCACCTGCATACTATGCGGCAGATGCATCACACGACCCAATGCTGCTGGTTGGCATCGCTTGTAATGGCGGATCAACAGTAGCAGCAACCTGATGTATGTCTTTCTGCCCATATGTGCAGGTTGTTGCATATGAGACTTTGCTCAGAAGGCTCATGCGTCGTGCCCCCACCGCTGCACTGCTGGCTTTCGAAGGCTTCAACTTTGCCTCTTACAACGGCACCACCGTTGCTGGCGAGGCTTTGCAGCTGCCTGCACCCTAGTTTGATACAGGTGGGCTCATGAGCCCACCTGTGATCACAGCCAGGCTGTAGGGGCCCAACAACACGCAAATCTGCTTAAAGTTGAAACATTTCCACAAAAGCAGCTCTTTCATTGTTATGTACACACGTGTTGGCATGGAGCGGAGGTCATGTCCTGGACATGATGCGTCTCATGCGCACAGAAAGTGTGACAGTTGCACTGCGAGGAGGCAGATTCAGTCTTTGTGCGTAACTTGTGAGCTGCTGTTCACTACAGAATGCTGCTGTGTGTGTGTGTTCCAGCTGTCAGCACTTGTGAGTGTGTATGTGCGAACATGTGGCTGCTGTAGGAGAGGAGATGCACGCCATGCTTGCAAAACGCTACAAGGTGCCACTCACTTCAGTCAGAGACGTGATGTACCACCTCATGTGGGGAGATGGAGCACAGCAACTAGCAGCCACATTTGGTGTGAGGCGCCGCGACCTATTGCAAGACGATCTACATCCAACAACACTGGGCAGCAAGTTGTACGGTCGAGGTCTGGCTGCATATGCAGTACGGCAGCAGCTGGTTGGAGAGCTAGCTGCACTGGCAGCTGGCCAGCCGTTGAAGCCGCCAATGCCTTTGCCACGCCCAGTGAGCCCGCTGGCTGCACAGTCGGCTGATCTATCATCCTACTGCAGAGAAGGCGCCGCATTCCAAAGCCTTGTAGACGCAAATTTGGCAGCAGCACAGGGATGGAAGCAGCCCACAATCGCAGCGATAAAGGGATGCGGGAAACTGCCCAACTGCCAACACAAGGGATACCTTGGACATGGGGACGGATCTCAGATCACTTCCACATCAACACAGCAGCAGTACTTGCCGCTGCTTACGCTGCCAGCAGCAACGCACTTGCAAACATAAAGCTAAGGCTGATTGTCATCTACCTGGCGCATGAAGTGGCAGAAGGCAAGAAAGCTGGCAAAGCATGCTCAGAATGTGTCAGTGGTTGCACCTGCGACCCAATCAAGCTAAACGGCGCAGGCCGTTCCGTCATCACGTTGCTCATTGGAATTTCAGAGGTATGGCTTGTTCAGTGGGAGCATGTCATTGCTGCCTGATGAGTGCAGATTGGGACGACAGCTGCTGTTCATCGCAAGCTCTAGTGTGCTGCGCTAGACGCATGATCGGTGCCACGCGGATGGCTTTGTTACAGATGCTAGCATGTCATGTTGGCTGTCTGGTAGCAGGTCAGACACATGGCACGGCCCGTGCGGTGTGAGCCTTTGCGCTGGCCTGCTGTGAAACTGTACACGTACCTGCTGCTGTTGCTGCTGCTGTCATTGCAGGTTTCAGCGCATGTCAACTGTGCAGTTCAAGTACAATAACAGGCGACGCCTGGTTTCAAGTGCAAGGCGTGGCTGTAGAGCCGTACGACACAGCTATTCCAATGTCAGACCAAGATACGCAAGCAATAAGGAGGGGCAGGTAGATTGTAGCAGCAAGGGGTGTGAGGCGCACCAAGGTTGCAAATCCTAGCTGCTGCTGCATGCAGATGCGCATCTACTAGATAGTAGCTTCTAGGGAAAGTTGACACAATGCATGCACTTTATATGTCTGATTTCTCAGGCTGCAGGCTCAGTGTCTTCCCTACTATCACAGATGATGTTTTGCCGATCAATTGTCATGAGTTGCTGAAGTTGTTTGTGACACATCAGCGCGTGAATATGTGCAGGTGTATATGGACTGGTAGCGTGCGAATGCAGTCTTGAGACCTGGTTTATCATTTTACTGGCATGTTCTGCTGGTTGATAAGCCAGGTGGCAGTCATATGATCTTCTGCTGCAGCCTTTGTCGTTGCTGTGGCCACCATCATGGCATGCGTTGCAGCGCGCGTTTGGGATAAGTAGGGGAGCTTGCAACAACCACACTGACCGGGGAAGCGAATCGAGCAATGAGTTGATTACAGGACGACCGGTTTCGGCTTGGTAGCCATCATCAGGCCCATACCAACTACTGCTGACTTGCTCCATTGTCGCCCAAGTATGCTAACAGGTGCCATGTTGTGACTGGGGTGTCATGCTGACTGTGCGGGTGACATCCATGAGACCACCACACACACATACTAAGACCCCACATGCAGCACCATACAACTCAAACCGTTACGATACTATCAACTATGTGTGCTGTGCTGCCTATCTCCACCATGTGTGGTTGTTGTGTGTGTTTGGGATAAGTAGGGGAGCTTGCAACAACCACACTGCCTCCCCGGTCAGTGTGGTTGTTGCAAGCTCCCCTACTTATCCCAAACACACGCTTGTACGACAGGTTTGAGTGTCACAGTGCAGACCCAAGGTCCAGGCCTTCGTAGCGTGCTGACGTTTGATACTTGTACCCATGTTACATATATATTTCTCCTGTACATGTGCTCCGGGTGACATCGTATAAACGCCAGCGAAACTTGCAGCTGTGCACATCCACCGCACTTCACTTGATTCAGCACAGCACATCTCAGAACGAGTACACGTTTCTCACTTCTACCGATTAGTCTTACGTAGCGAGCATTGACGTGGCGTGCTGGACACACAAGTGCAGTACTGTTTCCGTAGTAACCCTGGGCACCTGCTATACGGCCGTTTGTTGTCAGAAACATTGATAAAACGCCTCGTTTTTTAATTGACGATAAAAACAGCTGCAGCTGCTAGCTACCATAGTATGGCGCGCACCTGCACTTCCACTACTCCGATACCAGCAAACGCGCAAGCCAGCGCTTAGATACTGCGTGTGAGCTTGTTTCATTTGCTACTTTCAGCGCGCCTCTTCCACCAGCACGTCAGCTAATGCAGGACAGACGACAGGCGGGCAGCTCTGGGGCAGCAGCAGCAGCAGCTACAGCGAACACCAGCAGCAATGATCTACAAACAAACAGAACAGCAGGCGACTTCACGCCCTCCCGTCTACGATTTTCATGTGGCGGCAGCAACAGAAGCCATGCATCAGCACCCAACCTGATTACGCTTCTGACCCTGGTCCTGCTGTGCGTCAACACCGTCATCCTACTGTCATGCAACCAGTGGCTGACAGACAATCGCTGGCACGAGCAGGCGGTGCACATGCTGGCGCAGGCGGGAGGCAGCAGCCAAGCAGCAGCGGCGGCAGAGCTCGCAGCACAAGCAGCAAGAGTGGGTGTCATTGCTGGCAGCAGTTACCAGCTAGCACTTCTTGGGGATCCACAGCAAGCAACATCAGCAGCAACATTATCCATCTTGTTCCAAACTTCCCTCCAATGCAACACAAGCCCCTACATCCAGCGTTACGTGCAGCTGCACAAACGCATCATTAATGGGGAGACAACGCCCCGCTACCTGGTGTCAGTGGCGCCCGAGACAGGCATGGCTGATCGTCTCACTGGCCTAGTCACACAGTTCTACCTGGCAATGCTCAGTGGCCGTGCCTTCGTAGCCCACCACCCTGACCCTGATGCAGTGCCACCCTTCTCAGCTTTTCAACTGGACATACCCGTACTCGCTGCCCGACGCTGTGTATGCGCCGCTGAAGGGACACGACAACGCAACCTTGAAAAAGCGCCCCAACGCTTCGCTGGGCCTGCAGCCACAAGCTGCACCGTACAACGAGCAGTACCAGCTGTTCAACATGGTGGATGCT
This sequence comes from Tetradesmus lagerheimii, assembly GCA_902809745.2. NCBI lineage: Eukaryota > Viridiplantae > Chlorophyta > Chlorophyceae > Sphaeropleales > Scenedesmaceae > Tetradesmus > Tetradesmus lagerheimii. Next base: position 45,670 of record CADDIJ020001892.1, on the reverse strand, counting down.
ACGCTGGCCACGATGCACTGGTTGGGCACCGACAACCTCACCTCTTGGACGCAGGAACGCCCCGACTTGCAGCATGTGGTGATGGCCTCCAACCGCGGTGCGACCTGCAAGCTGGCCAACAACCCGTACCACTCGGACGACTTCTGGAAAATGGGGCTGCGGCCTGAGAATGCATTTATGTGTGGCTTCTGGGCGCTGTGCCAACCAAACAAGCAAGTGCAGCGGTTGTATGCGTGTGATGTGTGGGCACCACTGGCAGACCCGCACTCACTCAAGATTGGCATCCAAGTGCTCTTTGGGGATGAAGTGGTGAACAACGATGCAGAGAGAGGTAACAACCTACAGTACATCTCAAGCCTGCTGTCTCTAGCTACACCTTTCTTCGAGTGTGCAGCCGCTATTGAGTCAGCGTACAGCGTGCCGGGTCAGCAAGTGGTGTGGTACTTGATGTAGGACAGTGATGTGTTCAGGCGCGCTGCCAAGGACCAGTACGGTGACAAGCTGCTGACAGACACGAAGCGGACTACAACAAACAGCAGTTGTAGGGCCAACACAGGCAGCTCCGTGCAGAGCGAGGTGTTGGGTGAAGATGACAGTTGCGGCCCTGATGTGACACAGCGCGTGATGCAGCATGCTGTGGGCAGCATGTTAGCAATGAGCCTTGCTGACTTCCATGTCACGACCAAGGCCTCAAGGCTGGGGCGGCTGGCAGCAGCGCTGTCGGGCAAGTGGAACAACATGCATGAGCTGAGGCTAGGCGACAGTGTATCATGTGATGCATACACAGGTGCACACCCCATGATGGTGGCACCGTAAGGTGTGGGTGTATAGTTAGTTAGTTAGTTAGTTAGTTACACAGCCTATAGTGTTGGTATCCTTGTCATACAAATTAGTGGTCATGAAGAGAGGAAGAAATTATATTTGTAATTGGGCATGCACTGGATTTCTGCTGCTATGGGGCCAAAACATAGGAGCCAGGTGAGTAGAGCTGGGGTATGGCTTTCCAAACGGGTGTTGAAAAACACCGACAATCCCAGACACTATTGGTCTCACCGAACTGACTATGGTTGGAGCCATAACACGGCCAGTTATGAGGGTGGAAACCAACCGAAAACCCACCATAACACCATATGTTATCCCGTTGGCACAGTCCTGGACATCAATGTTACTGACATGTATAGAGCGAACTAAGCCGCTTAGTTTTGGAAAGGCCTTGAGCCGGGGCCGGGCCAACTAGTGCGCATGTGGGGGTGGCTCCGGGCGAGATTTAGATTTGTTTGTGGAGGCGTAAGCAGCTGCATGTTGCCGCATCGTGTGATTGTGCATGTTTGGCATTGTGTTCTGCATCTCTGCATATCTGGCCGACTCTGGTTGTGCTTACCGTAATGGGCCATGTTGTTGCAGTGCAATTGGGATTGCTGCTCAGCAGGGAGTCGCCTGCAATCTGCTACAACTCGGATGTGTTTCTGTCCTGTACGTGTAAGTGTCATTGGCTTGCCTGGTTGGTCATGCTAAGCACCACATGCAGCGCAAATGGCCTTAGTCTGCCGAACAGCACTTGCTGCTGCTGTCAGCAGCAGAGAGTACCAATACGTCAGTACGTCCCGGACGTAGTACGTACTCTGAGTACACAGTACGTGGCCTTGTCAGGGCCAGTACGTAGTGGCAGTACGCTGCTGCTGCTGTTGCTGCTAGCAGCGCTGCTGCCGAGCTTGACAAGCTCCGGCAAGTGCTGCTGGCCTGTACCAGGCTTACAGACTGTTTTTAAACATTACTTGTTGATCTTTGTATGTATTTGACACCTGATTGGGTGTTAACACCGCTCTAGGGCAACGTATACGCAGTCCAAGGCCCAGCTGGACCTGCAGGTGCCAAGGTTCATGCTGTCTGCACTGCAGTGCACGTGTTAGCTGCTAAGTTACGGCTAGCTGGCATGGTATCTGAATTTGTTCAACATGTTTTCATTGCTATAACTACGCAATACTACAACAGTTACCCCTGCGAAGCCAATCGATACCTGACGAGTGCAGAATGTCAGTGCTCCGGCAAGGCAGCTTGCCTGCGTCCGCGTGCTACCTGCCAAAACAGTCGTATCAGCGTATAAGACGAATTAGAGGGGCCCGTAATCTGTTTGGCACTCTTCTGTGTGCAGTCACCGGGTCACCTTGCCAAGTTACCTTACCTTGCCAAGTTGGTACTGTTATAACAGTCACTGAGTGGTCAGCAAGCCCTGGTGCACGCTGCAGCACTGATTCACGTACTACCACTACGTAATCAAGAAATTACGCGTACTGCGTACGTACGATACATGATCATTGCCCAATATGCAGGTACTGTTACTCTCTGGCCCAGCAGTACTGTACTGCTGCTATGACAGTTATGAAAAGTACATCCAGGGACTTGCCAGCTCCCTATGCCCTGTATCCCAGCTTGTTGCAGTTGAAGTGATCGCAGTATTGTAGGTTGGTTGACGTCGTGTCATTAGGCCACTCCCATCCACCTGACACGACAGAGCTTTTGACGGCGTGGTCCTTGAACCACGCACCCTCAGCACAAAACGTGTCTCCGTCTGCCTCTCTCGCTGCTACTGGACTGATCGGTGTTGGCAGCACTACCGCATCGCTGCTGCTGGATGCGCGGGGCCTGTTACTGTTACCATCGCCTTGGAACCTATTCAAAGCCGCAATATCAACTCCATTCCAGCTTGCTGCATTGAAGCGGTCAGGCTGTGAGCTACTTGACAAGAACCACAACTCCCGAGACAGGATGTAGCGCATTGCCCATGCAACCAGGCCTCGGCCATATAGGTCATGACCTGCAGCAGCAGCAGCGGCAGCAGCAGCAGCAGCGGCAGCAGCAGCAGCAGCAGCAGCAGAAGCAACAGCAGCAGCAGCAGTGCGCTTTTGTACACAGCTGAATGCCCAACTGGAGGCGGCAACACATGCATTGTGGTGTTTGTGAAGTGTACGGCAGTTCATGCACGCATGCACGCACGCATGCACGCACGCACGCACGCACGCACGCATGCACGCACGCACGCACTCACGCACACAACAGAGCAGGTGCAGAAGCAGCAGCAGCACAACAAGTCACACCAGCGCGGTGCTTGCCGACATATGGTACAGCTTTTTTTGGAGCATGTAGCACATCCGGCGGCACCAGCACCAGCTGCTGCTGCAGCAGCAAACTGTTGTTGCCTGTACTTCAACTATAAACTACTCCAACCATGGTGATCCTCAAAAACACAAATGAATGTGACCACTGGTGACCATTGGCAATGCCAGCTGCTCGCATTAGTATCAGTTCAAGTTCAAGGCTCACCAAAAAAAGCAGGATGGATGTCATCCTGCATGATGTCTGCCCGTCCATATCCCAGCGCTGACTTCAGTGCAGCTTCGTCCCACAGCATGTCATATAACGCGTTACGTGCTGACACCAGCGGCTGCAGGAGACAGAAAAGGAAGATGTTGATGAAGATGTCCTGCATGCCAACTGATGTGCACACCGCCGCCATGTGGAGAAGCACAGCTGTTTGCTGTTTAGCTCGCATTGTGGTGCATCCAGCCATCATGGCTGCTTGGCGGTGAGCACTTCTTGTGAATCCGCAACATGCAGCTGCTTGCCCTGCTGCTGCTGCTGCTGGGCATGCTGCTGCTGCCGCTGCTGCTGCTGCTGCTGCCACCCTCATGCTCACCACTCCGAACCGCCTGGCCACCACTCACTGCTGCCGCCCTCGCGCTCCGCCTGGCCTCCTACTGCTGCTGCTGCCGCCTGCGCGCTCACCACCATTCTGGCCACACTACTACTGCTGCTGCTGCCACCCTCATGCTCACCACTCCGTACCGCATGGCCACCACACTACTACTGCTGCTGCTGCTGCTGCCGCCGCCCTCGCGCTCACCACTCCGTACTGTCTGGCCACCACACTACTACTGCTGCTGCTGCTGCTGCCGCCGCCCTCGCGCTAACCACTCCGTACTGTCTGGCCACCACACTACTACTGCTGCTGCCGCTGCTGCTGCTGCCACCCTCATGCTCACCACTCCATACCGCCTGGCCACCACAGCATGCATGTCCTCGCCTGCAGTGTGACAAATGACATCGTCTTCATACATACAAGACAATTGCCGGTACTCTTTGCATGCAAGGCAGGTCAGATGGTCAGTTTGTAGCAGAATACATCAAAGCGGGGCTCAGCCAAGAGGTGCATTGCATGTCAGGCCAGCTGCCAGAAGATGTGTGTCAGCTGCAGCTCAAAGTACTATTCACACTGGAACCATGCGCAATACAGGAAGCATGTAAGATCCATTTGACCAACTCAAAGTTAGTCTAGCTGCGCCTCAGAGTCTGGTGAACCCTGCAACTTCAAACACTTTCACGATCTGCACCTGTGTTTTACCATGGTGACGGCAAATCGGTTGGTTTTGAGTTTGATGACGCCACGTTGGCATAAGAATTGAAACCAAAGATTGCAAAGCTCATCAATGCAGCTTGAGGGGCTCTGCGCATGACCCTGCGTATCAAGCTTTCGTAGTCGGCAACCTGTTGCAGCAGCGGCAGCAGTAGCGGCGGCGGCGGCGGCAGCGCTGGTTGCCACATATCGGTAGGCGGCAGTACTGCTTTGCTCTGACATACTTGCGTCTGTAGGCTCACAAATCGGAGAGACAGCTACTGCTGCCGCAGCACCTGGTGCTGCTGGTGATGCATTGTTGCATCAGCTGCTGGTGCTGCTGCTGGTGCTGCTGCTGGTGCTACTAGCACTGCAGTAGTACTGCATCTGCTGCTGCTGCTGCTGCATCTGCTGCATCTGCTGCATCTGCTGCTGCTGCTGCTGCTGCATCTGCTGCTGCTGCTGCTGCAGCTCAGCAGTGGGGAGACGATACTGGTGCATTGCAGCCGTGTACAACCTGCAACCCCAGCAGAAGCCGCAGCGGCAGCGGCAGCGGCAGCGGCAGCCCAGCGGCAGCGGCAGCGGCGTGTTCAGATGACAGCTTACCATCCCAGTCAGGTGACAACCTGCAATTGAACACTCAGCACCACCGACACATCAAAAGCGCCAAACATCTAGCAGGGCCTTCCTGAACCTTCTTGGCCAAAGCATTCTGCAATCTTTGCCGGGCGGCTGGCTGCAAAGCGCTGTAAGGCAAGGTATGCAGCTACAGTTTTTCTGTGTGTGGCATGGGCGACCAGCTCTAACACGCTTGTCGGTTGAGACTTGGACTCGCCCTGTGAGCTGAAAATCGACTGCAGGTCATACTGCGCTTTGCCCGGCTGCCTCAAAACATGCCCTGAGAATGTTTCTCAAGGGTTCGACTTATGAACTGCACGCACCGTTGGCACTGTACTCTATGAGCACCAAGTCTGCGTTGACGGGCATATGGTTGTACCTGCAGCAGCAGCAGCAGCAGCAGCAGCTACAGTCCCGGCGTTGCCGATCAGGTGTGACAGCAATGCATCTCTTGGCGGTCCGTGAAAAGGCGATCCGTGAAAAGGCGGTCCGTGAAAAGGCGGTCCGTGAAAAGCAGCTTGTAAGATATGCCCGCTTCTTCAGCACAGAATACAAGTGTGTTCAATCCTATGCAGCACCCAGCAATCCAGCAAGCACACAACAACTTGAACGCTGGCGCTGCTTCTGCTGCTGCCAGCAGTGCTGCTGCTGCTGCCAGCAGTGCTGCGGCTGCTGCCACCGCCGCCGCTGCTACTGCTGCTCCTGCTGCTGCTGCTGCCAGCAGTGCTGCTGCTGCTGACATACCAGCACTCCACCACCCGACTCTCACCAACACGTTGATGCAGCAGTAACATCAGTTGCGCCCCTTGCCAGGTTCAGCGTCTCAAACCGAGCCCTGGGAAACGCACCCTGCAGCCAAACCTCTAACTGCTCCACCCAACTACCATTGCGAGCCCCCGCCAGGTGCCCTTGTGTAACAGGTCCACCAAATGTAACAATCTGGATCTTAGATCTCGGCGTTGAAAGCTTCTGGGCGAGCCGCCTCCAGTTTTGGGTGTGTATATCGCCGTTGTATCCTCGCGACAGCAACCAGTCTGGACCCGACACCTGCAAAGAAACAGATCCCACCCACCCATCCACAGCAACACCAATAATGGAGTACCTGTGCAAGATGTTGATTGTCTAGAATGTTCACCTGCTGGAGCCGTCAGGGCAGTAGGAAGCCGTTTGTGTTGTTGAAACATCCTCATGTGCCTTCACATGCTCTACCATCGCTGTAACATGTTGCTGTACAGCGATTTGGCACGTTGGGTGCCACTTGCAATACTTCAAGACTTATCCTATATACTGCGCAGTGACGTGTCTGCAGCTTGTTGTGTAAAACGTTAGGTATGTTTCCCCACAAGCAGGCTGCTGATGTTCGCATGCTGACAGCACTGAGTGCATCTATTTTTGATATGCATGATGTGCCAGCACTGGCCATGGTGCTGCTGCCGCTGTGCAGCGCATTGCATGCAGTCTCTGCTGTATCGATGCAGGCATGCTGCAGCCACTTCTACTGCTGCTGCTTCTGTTGCTGCTGCTGCTGCTGCTGGTGGTGGTGCTGCTGCTGGTGCCATCGCAGCCCGTAGCTCAGGTCATGCCATGCCATGGCTGCTACTCCTTATAGCTGCGTTATCTGCCAGACAGAAGCCCACATGGGCCCTGAAACTGTCTATCTACTGCTCTGATTTGTTAGCAGAAGCAGTGCATTGCTGTGCTGAAAGCTGTATGCGGTGCAAGTTCAGGGTGGTGCTACAGCTCTGTCATATGTGCATGTCTGCAGCAATAAGCGTACAAGGCAAAATTCTCACAGCCCGAGACCTCTTTGTCGTTGAAGCAGTCACGAACAGCGACCGCGCACCTGTGCTTTCAGCATTGTCTTCAACGCCTCTGTTGGATCGGGCTGCTGCTGCTGCGCTGTGCTGGACACCACCAGCGCCAAGGTGAGCAAGATCGCTACAAACATGGTTTTTGCCATATCTCCTTCTTTTGAGCTTGTCAAATTTCAAGATCGCGCTATCCAGACCGATCATGCTGGCAACTGCGCGGACCGCTGCGCCTGCTGTGACTGCCGAAGACCCCACAGCGTGCACCTAAAACTTATATATTAAAGAAAGCATGAGTTAATTTCTGGCATTTGTCGGTCATGGTGAGATTATGCGTTTTCCCGCGTCCGTCTGCGTTTTCTCCAGGAGATATTGGTCTGAGTGGCGAATACAGTACAGCACCAAGGTAACGACAAGCTTAAGTTCGCGAAGGTAGCCAGGAGCACCTGCAGTCATGCGATGACCGTGCCCATTATGAACCGCGACCGGCCGGCTGGTGCAGTGGCTGTATTCGCACGCGTTCAAATGAGTCAAGCTAGATCATCGGACATGCTTGTTACGGTATCGAAACATATATGCGAACAATTTTGCTATTTGGGGGAGGTGACAGATGCAGCTGGCTTGATCGCAGCGCCGTCATGACAATGATCTCTGTACGTGCGTGCGTGCCAGCACCGAGTCCAGTGCTTGATTAGCCTGCGTCAGCTTCCTGTTGATTTTGGTTTTATGATTTACCGACCAGCACACAGCCCATTCATATAACTATCATCATCAGCAACTCCGTGAGGCCGTGCCTGCCCGCTTGATCTACCGAGCTAGGCTAACGGCGTCAGGGCAGGGCCTGCTGCTAGCAGCCGCTGCTCCATCATGTATTGGCCCCAGTCCAGTTCATATTAAACTGCATGCTTACATGCGTACACTGCATATATATATGAAACACGCAGGAGCTTCAAACAATGAGGACGCAGTAATCATCAGCCCCATCAACCAAGCAAATCATGTCCGTAATACGATGCGTATACGTTTACTGAGCAGCTGCACCTAGATATGCCTGATACGCAAGCAAGCAAACAAGCAGCTTCACCCTGCCCCTCCTGCAAAACTGTGTATGCAAGCAGACACCTTGCACCTAGGTGTGCCTGATATGCAAGCAAGCAAAATAGCATCAACCTGCCCCACCTGCAGAGCTGCATAGGCAAGCACAGCGCTGGCACCACATACCATGTCACTGCGCTGCTTTCGGCACACCCTTGCCTGCTGCCACCAACGTTCTCCTGCCCAGTAGCAGCATCCCCGCAGCAAACAGCGCCTCCAAAACTCCCGGCGGAGCTCCCACTGCGAAGTTGCTGCCCGCAAAACTTCCCACAGAAGTTCCTACCGCGAGCGCAGCCGCCATGCGCCAGTCCACATTGCCTAACCGCTGGTGCTGCGCTAGGCCCACCATTGATGGCAGCACCATAGCAACGAGGCTTGTGCCTAGCACCACCTGTTGCGGGGCACCAGTGGCCAGTGCCAGCAAAGGAGTAACAACAGTACCTCCTCCTATGCCTGACATGCCACTTGCAAATCCTGCAAGGCCGCCTGTTGCTGCCAAGACGGCATCTTTGGCAGAAGGAGGCTGCTGTAGCTGCTCCAGGAGCCGTGAACTAAAGCTGCTGCCGCTGCTGCTGCTGCTGCTGCTGCTGGGGTTGGGGTTGGAGTTAACTTCTGTTACCACCGCAAGTACCGGCTGCTGCTGCTGCTGCTGGTGGTGCTGGTGGTCCTGCGCATCGCCCGCTTGCTGACCCTGCTGCTGCTGCTGCTGGTTGGTGAAGACGAATGCTTTGAGAGGCACCAGTGGCGCCACAAAGTACAGCCAGTAACCAAGCACGGTGCGTAGGCGCTGCACAGGTGACAACGAGGCAGACAGCACACAGCAGCATCAGCAGCAGGAGCTTTAGGAGCAACCAGCAGGGAAAGCAAGCTGGCACATGCTTGTGAATGCTGATAAAACCGGCAGCTGTTGTGCATGCGCTGCGTCAGCCTACGCAGGAAGATGCGCCAGTAACCAAGCATGGTGCGCAGGCGCTGCACAGGTGACAACGAGGCAGACAGCACCAGCAGCAGCAGCAGCAGCAGGAGCTCGTGAAAAGGAGGAGCACATAACAGCAACAGCAGCAACCACACGAGCTTGACAAAAGGAGCAGCACCTAGCAGGGAAAGCAAGCAGGCACGTGCTTGTGAATGCTGAATTCACCGGAAACTGTAGTGCATGCGCTGCGTTGATTCAACCCATTTGAGCCTCCCGTTGGCTCCTGACTGGGGTTCCCACAGTGACCCCTGTTTGAGCGGAGCACGCAATGTACCTGGCCCCTGCTCGTCAGCCTTTCCAGGCCGGCTGGTTGGGTACGCACCACTGGTGGTTTGAGAGTGAACCCCCTGTATGGTTGCCCCCTCTTGCTAGAAAGACGTGTAACTGATTGATTGATGCAATGTCGTGTAACGTCAGCACAGGAAGACAATGCACACTTGCCAGCAAGCACACAAGCAAGGCTGCAGTGCATCAGTGGGAGCAGTTGCACTGGCAAATCCCCAACGGGCTCAGTTCTAAGAACATAACATGTTACATAACGTGTCATAACAAGCAGCAGCGCTGACCTGGTAGTCAACTCGATGAGTCATCTTGGGTGCCGTCAGCACTGCAGTTGCAGCAAGCACGGCAGCTGAGCGTGCATCAAAAAAACATGTTACATAACATGTCATAATGAGCAGCAGTGCTGACCTGGCAGTCCACTCGATGAGTCATCTTGGCGCCAAAAGGCGCCGTCAGAACGGCGGCTGCAGCGAGCACTGCAGCTGAGCGTGCATCAACACAGTCGCTGGACCAGTAGACGGCCCCTGCTGTTGCGCCTGTTGTTGCTACTGCTGCGAGCGATGTGCCTGAAATGACACGCTGCGGTACCGCCCTGCAGCAGCAGCAGCAGCACCAGCAGCGAGGATAGACTGTTTCAGCATACTGGCAGCAGCATACGCAAGATGATGCACTGGCCTCTTGGGGTAGGCATGAACCCAGCATAACTGCTGAAGACATGCCTGCGCACTTGCATTCAGACATGCACACTTGCATTCAGACATGCACACTTGCATTCAGACATGCTTTCGAAATGACTCGCCCGATGAGTACGCCGCCAAAAGCGCCAGCGTTGCGTCTCGCAGCAAAACATGATTGTGACCCCCAACATGCATACCTAACATTCAGCCCTTGCTAAGACGATTGTGCCAATGCTTTGGGCAGCAGCACAAGCCAACCCATGACACCAATCGCACTTACGGGCATGCATTTAGGATGACCGGCCCAATGAGCACGCCGCTGCCGACCCCCACCAAGCTGCCAAACGCGCCAGCAGCAGTGCCCACACCCAACAACGCGTAGCAGCAAGATAACGACTCTAACCTAACTTGCAGGGATCTCACATAGTCAGCCGCTGCTGGGGCAAGTTGACCATTGCTTCGAGCAGCACAAGCCAACCCGTGACGTCTATCACACCAATGACACTTACGGGCATGCATTTAGGATGACTGGCCCAATGAGCACGCCGCCGCCAACGCCAACCAGGCTGCCAAACGCGCCAGCAGCAGTGCCCACACCCAGCGCCAGCTTGCGTGCTTTTGCAAGCAGCTCGGGATCCAGCTCAGACACACCTGCAGGAAACGAGGCGCAGAACACGCCCCCAGAATCAATAAACGAATGTTTTATGGCATACTCAAGTGAGCTGGCCTTGAACAGACAAGTAATCAAAGTCCGGCTCAGACAAGCCTGCAGAGAAAGAGAAAGATATGCGAGATACAGGACACAGGAGCATTGTTGAGTCATGACGCAGGGCACTGAGAGTTAATCGAGCGCGTGTAGCCAACACCCAGCGCCAGCTGGCGAGCCTTTGCCAGCAACTCGGGAACCAGCTCCGACACAAGTGCAGAGGAAGACATGCAGAACACATCCGCTTGAACAAAAATTGGATTATTCATGGCACAGTCAAGTACAATGGCCGGATAAACGGTCAAGTAACCTAAGTTAGACGCAGGGCGCATGTAGCCAACAGCAGCGCCAGCTTGCGCGATTTTGCCAGCAACTCAGGATCCAGCTCAGACATGCCTGCAGAGCGAAAAGGGAAGCAAAACATGCGACACAAAAGCATTGCCGAGTCATGACGCAGGGCACTGAGAGTTGAGCGAGCGCGTGTGGCCAACAGCAGCGCCAGCTTGCGCACATTTGCCAGCAACTCGGGATCCAGCTCAGACACGCCTGCAGAGCAAGAGAAGAGATGCGAGATACAGGACACGGGAGCATTGTTGAGTCATGACGCAGGGCAGTGAAAGCTGAGCGAGCGCGTGTAGCCAACGGTAGTACCAGCTTGCGTGCCTCCGCCAGTAACTGCAGGCCCAGCTCAGACACGCCTGCAGAGCAAGGGGCGCAGACGCATCACATGACAGGAGCGTTAGCTAGTAACCAAGTTGTGACGCAGGGCACCAACAGTTGAGCGCGCGTGTAACCTGCAGCAGCGCCAGCCTGCACTCCTCTGCGGCATATCTTTGGGCCCATCTCAGACATGCCTAGACAGACTAGACGCGAAAGCAAGGCCAGCTACATGTACTCTGCAACAGTGTGATTTGCAAAGCAGTTCTGCCTCAGTCAGCACAAGCAATACTTAGACACACTCGCAGCAAAAGAACGTCAGGTAACAACATCAGGACCTAGAGAGCAGCTTGAGTGTACATTTGGACACGGAACCCACACTACCAGTGAAAACGCCGTGCCCAAACTTGGGCCATCAGTGGGATGCTGCACCTGCAACTCACTTTTCAGCTTGGTCTTGCTGCTTTGGGCTGCCGGCCGAAAGCCGGACCGTATGAAACGAAGCCACCCCTTGGGAAACATGCTGCTGCTGCTGCTGCTACGGCGGCGGCTGCTGCTGCTGTTGTTGTTGCTGCTGCTGTTGCTGCAGCTTATGTTTGGTTGTCAGCACTGCTGCTGCTTGTGGCCTGCTGATGCTGCGTGCTGCTGCAGTCCTGCCTGCACCTGCGCTCGACACGCTACTGCCTAAAAGCTGCCTAAGTTTTGGCGGTGCTGCTTTGCTGCTGACGTCTCCTGCGTGGCTGACAACACAAGCTCGATTTCTTCCTCTTGCTGTGCTGCCAGCTGCAGTGTTGCCAGGAGCTGCACTTCTCGGCAGCTGGTGTCAGCTGTCCTGCTAGCTGCTGTCCTGCTAGCTGCTGTCCTGCAAGCTGCTGTCCTGCAAGCTGCTGTCCTGCAAGCTGCTGACGTGCAAGTCGCTGTCCTGCAAGCTGCTGTCCTGCAAGCTGCTGTCCTGCAAGCTGCTGTCCTGCAAATCGCTGCAATCTGTGCCTAGTCTGTGCTTGAACACAGCAGCCTGGTGTATCTATATGCTGCAGTGTGTCAGCTGGTATCAGCTGGTATCAGCTGTCCTGCTGCTCGTCTTCTGGCTTCCCTTGCTTGCTGGCTGACTCTATGTGCCCCCACATGCCTGCTTTTAGGAAGATGCAGAGGGGAGCACAGACCAGCAGAATGGCAGCGGCAGCAGCAGCGGCAGCAGCAGGGGTGTTAGGTGTATCCGTGTTGTGAGTGACGTGGTGGCATGACACCCAGGGTGTGCTGTGTTTGATGCAAATGGCAGCGCACTGAGAGCAGGGCTGTTGTGGGGAAGCATGGTCAGCAGCGCACCTCGAAGACTGCTTGGTCATGCAGTGTAAAGCCTTCTGTACATCCCAACTGCCGTGTATGCACTGCAAATGATGCTGTTATGCACGTGCAAATTGACAGTGCGTGCCGATTTGCACAAGAAAATGGTTTGTACTGCACTGACCTCCCTTTTTGAAGCCAGCAGAGGGCAGGTTAGGATCACGTGCCTGCAGTTCACCCAAAACATACACCAAGTTGAATAATATGTGTGCAGTGCACTCAACGCACGCGGTTGCAGACGTTTGCTCGCATGTGCTCTGAGCATGCTACCTGCTGCTGCTGTTGCTGCTGGTGTATGGCTACCAGTATACGTACCGGGCGTTCGGCTCCTCCGTACGCTACTTGCAGCGGAACAAATACTACGGGATAGATGCCAGCACAGATCAGGCCCACCACAGAGGCAACCTGCACGCATTCGGAGCCAACGATTCACTTGCGAGCACGGGTCTGGTACGCGCAGCCGTGAAATAGGTATAAGAGTTATCCTTACAGCAAGCTTGCTCTTCCAGTTACCAGCTGCTGCCATGATGAGCCATGCGGTGTCAGGCAGAAGAGCAGCAGTGATGCAGGCACTTCCTTTGGTGCGGCAAACAATCAAGACGATAACTCCAGAGCTTTATCACAGCTTCAGCAATACCCTGATGCACGCATCCCAGCAGGCTACAGGCAACACGTGGCGCTGCCACTGGCACTTGTGCCCCAAGCCCCCCCAAACCCTTGTTGCTGTTCTGGCACAGCACAGATAGCAGAGGTTCGACTTGCGCACCTGAATTGCAGGGAAACGCCCATCCCCACACAAAACAATAACACTGTGGACTGAAGTGTGGGTGTTTTGCACTCCAGATGTTCGTCACAGGATGGCAGAAGCGCACGCGAGCGACATGTGCACATGCAAGGCGCTTCTTGTATCTGACTGCTCTTGACACCATTAAAGTAAAAGTTTCTGTAGATTATGAGTGTGTGGCATGCTGTGCTTGGCATAGCAAAGCAACGTTGGATGAGGTATCAGACATCACGCACAGGGCAGCCAGCAGCAGCAGCAGCAGCAGCACTGCTGCTGTTGGCCAGCCTCAAGTTTGCAGCTGCAGCGCAGCCCGTTCAACCCTGAACATCAATAGCGCTGCAAGTACCGATTGATGGCAGTTGGTGGCTACTGCTATGGCAGGGCACCCAACTGGTCAGCCTGTGACCTGTCTGTCACTGTAGTGCTGCAATCAGGGCACTGCAGGGCAGCAGCAGGTATGGCGCTGGCTGGCATGCTAGCTGATCATGTCACTTGAATTTTTCGTACAACAGCTTCTGGATCTGAAGTCTTGTGGTGGTTCGGCACTTGAGCGGGAGTTGGGGCGCCTCGCTTGCTGGTCTGTCTTCAGCTGCTCTCGGAGACTACGCCCGTTTTACCTCGGCACCCATAATATTGATGCACTGCTTACTAGTATGTTTGTTTCAGTTGCTCAACGCAGGGGCTCACCACGTGTGAGCTACATTGGACAATGGCGTCGAACCGCGAAAGTGTATGTCATCGGCAGCTGGTAGCAGTAGATATCCCCAAGGAGCTATGTTCGTTCGGCTACAACAGCCGAGCGATTGATGCGTCTTCTTCGTTTGATCAAGGTGCGTTTGCAGAAACAGCTGTAAGTGTGTAGTATGTAAGTCTCTAGCTCTGTCCACCAAGCATCACTGCACAGCTGGTATCTTTCTGCAGATTCTTTTCGTGCAAGTAGCCTGATCAGCGTCACACGCACTCAAATACGTGCTGTTTAATCAAGTGACAGCAGGACAGCTGAAACCACATGCTGGAGCGCCACTGGTGTACAGTCGACTGCACAGCATTACACTTGCATTGCTGCGCGGGCGCAATAGTGGGCCCCGTGCTGCTTCCTTCCTTCGACAACACGATCAGACCCCCAATGACCACCTTTCTGTATCTTGCTGCTGCTAATTTCATCCTGCAGGCATCTAAGCACTCCCTTGCGCATGCCACAACGCAGCAACCATGCGCTCAAAACCCACAGCGAAAGCAGCAGCAGCAGCAGCAGCAGCAGCACTCCCGCTGCTGCTCGCCTTACTTTGCGCCACGGTCCCCAGCATCTCCCTGGCACAACCCACATCAGCAGACATAACAGTTGACAGCAGTCCTTCGCCATCCCCCTCCTCCTTATCATCATCATCATCATCAGCAGCAGCAGCAGCAGCAGCAGCAGCAACAGGCAACGGTCTCACTCCTGAGCTAGCAGCAGCCATAAGAGCACCATCTCTTGCATCAATCATCCCAGAGGGACAATCCATGTCACCATCCCCTAGCCCCTCACCCTCCACCTCTACCTCTTCAACCTCACCCTCACCACCAGCAGCAGCATCAGCAGCAGCAAGTCCTTCCCCCTCCAACATCACCTCAAGCCCTAGCCCCAGCCCCTCGCCTTCATCTGAAGCCACCAGTTCCAGTCCTAGCCCAAGCGCTAGCACTAGCCCCGGCTCAGCAGATACTGCTGCGCGCAATTCACCTTCGCCCTCTCCCCGTGGTGATGATGCGTCTGAGCAGGATGGCAACAGCAGCAGCAGCAGCAGCGCGAGCCGTAGCCCGTCGCCCCCAGCAGCAGCAGCAACAGCAGTGCGGCCTTCTCCCTCGCCGTCCCCTGATACTTCAGAGACAACTACAGCAGCAGCAAGAGAAGAAGAAGAGGGACAAGTGGGGCCCACTACGCCCTCCACTGCCAACCGCACAGCAGCTGCAGCAGCGCCAAACGCAACCACAGCAGCAGGCGAACCCAGCACCTCCAACCGTCCTTTTGTGCCTGTTGAGGCCACCGGTGACACCCGTTTTGCAACCAACTACCCATTGCCAGATGTGCCGGGCACCATCAGGGGACCTCCTGGATGTAACCGTGTTATAACGCCTAGTCCTCCCGTTGAAGGGGACTTCACGGATGATCTGAACAGTACGCTGTCGGTGCATCCAAGGAGGCCCGACCCTGATGTTCCACTTGGGGAGTGGATCCCAGGCAGAGCTACCTACTATGGCGCAGGTGAGGCAGCGCGTATGTTGGCTGTGCTGCTCTTGTTTTCCGTTTGTTACATGTTCTTTATGCGTGTTGTTAATGTTGGCTGCCGTTGGACGGAGATGCTTCGGATGATCTGAACAGTACGCTGTCGGTGCACCCTATGAGGCCTGACCCTGATGTTGCGCTTGGGGAGTGGATCCCAGGCAGAGCCACCTGCTACGGTGCAGGTGAGGGACCAAGCATGTGTTGGTTGTGCTGCTGTTGTTTTTCGTTTGTTATGTGTTCTTTATGCGTGGTGTTGGAAAGTGGCACTTGGGATGACATGCATTGCCGTGTTTCGTTCTGGTGCCAGCATCTCTGCATGTCCTCTACAGCACAGCACACACATAGCGCTGACAACACCGTCAATACCTTCTGCGTACCGCATGTAACATCCCGCTTGTTTACCTTACCTCTGCTGCAGATGAGCGGCTAGATGCCAGCCGCGTTGCGTGTGGTGAGCCGCCAGGCCAGTTTGGCATCATCGGGCAGGGCGCATGCGGCTACACCAACAGCGGTGTGCTGCTGCCACTCTCGCTCCCACTGCACCTGGATGACTGTTCCTTGGCCGTATATTAGGTTCTTTTGGTGCCGACATCTCCCCGCGTCGTCTACAGCACAGCACATACAACAGCGTGGACATCCCTTGCGCATCATGTATACATAACCCCGCTTATTCCATCTTAACTGCACCGCAGATGAGCGGCTAGATGCCAGCCGCGTTGCATGTGGCGAGCCGCCAGGCCAGTTTGGCATCATCAACTTGATCATCTCAAACAGCACAAAGGCATGTGCTGCTGCCACTCTCGCTTTCACTGCACCCTCTCCTGACTCTTCCGTTGCCTTGTATCTCGTTTTGCTAACTTCAGCATCCCGGCGAAGTCTTCTGCCAGCGCAGCACACAAACAAATGTTGACATCCTTGCGAATCAACATATCACCCGCTTGTTGCATCTCATCTTACTTTTACCGCAGATGAGCGGCTGGATGCCAGCCGCGTTGCATGTGGTGAGCCGCCAGGCCAGTTTGGCATCATCGGGCAGTGCGCGTGCGGCTACACCAACAGCGATGTGCTGCTGCCACTCTCGCTCCCACTGCACCTGGATGACTGTTCCTTGGCCGTATATTAGGTTCTGTGCCGACACTTCCGCGTCGTCTACACGCACATACAACAGCGTAATATCCCCTTTGCGCACGCGTATACATAACCCCGCTTATTCCATCTTAATCTGCACCGGCAGATGAGCGGCTAGATGCCAGCCGCGTTGCATGTGGCGAGCCGCCAGGCCAGTTTGGCATCATCAACTTGATCATCTCAAACAGCACCAAGGCATGTGCTGCTGCCACTCTCGCTTTCACTGCACCCTCCTGACTCTTCCGTTGCCTTGTATCTCGTTTTGGCACCAGCATCCCGGCAAGTCTTCTACAGCGCAGCACACAAACAAATGTTGACATCCTTTGCGAATCAACATATCACCCTGCTTGTTGCATCTCATCTTACTTTTACCGCAGATGAGCGGCTGGATGCCAGCCGCGTTGCATGTGGTGAGCCGCCAGGCCAGTTTGGCATCATCGGGCAGGGCGCGTGCGGCTACACCAACAGCGATGTGCTGCTGCCACTCTCGCTCCCACTGCACCTGGATGACTGTTCCTTGGCCGTATATTAGGTTCTTTTGGTGCCGACATCTCCCCGCGTCGTCTACAGCACAGCACATACAACAGCGTGGACATCCCTTGCGCATCATGTATACATAACCCCGCTTATTCCATCTTAACTGCACCGCAGATGAGCGGCTAGATGCCAGCCGCGTTGCATGTGGCGAGCCGCCAGGCCAGTTTGGCATCATCAACTTGATCATCTCAAACAGCACCAAGGCATGTGCTGCTGCCACTCTCGCTTTCACTGCACCCTCCTGACTCTTCCGTTGCCTTGTATCTCGTTTTGGCACCAGCATCCCGGCAAGTCTTCTACAGCGCAGCACACAAACAAATGTTGACATCCTTTGCGAATCAACATATCACCCTGCTTGTTGCATCTCATCTTACTTTTACCGCAGATGAGCGGCTGGATGCCAGCCGCGTTGCATGTGGTGAGCCGCCAGGCCAGTTTGGCATCATCGGGCAGGGCGCGTGCGGCTACACCAACAGCGATGTGCTGCTGCCACTCTCGCCCCCACTGCACCTTGCTGTCTTTCCTTCGCCTTGAAGTCCATTTTTAACGCTAGCAGTTCCGCACGTGATCTGCAATCGGCATTCTTTTGAACACCACACCACTTTTCCATTTGAATTGCAATGCAGACGAGCGCTTGGATGCCAGCCGCGTTGCATGTGGCGAGCCGCCAGGCCAGTTTGGCATCATTGGGCAGGGCGCATGCGGCTACACCAACAGCGACGGCAGCCTGCCGTTTCCGCGAGAGATGTACGCAGCAGCAGCTGACGCGAATGCAGACTACCCGGGCAGCTGCGGGCGCTGCTACCAGGTGGGGATGCGTGCTTCAACTGATTTAGATTTGCTTCAAGATGATTTGGTCATTGTCCATTAATTTCTCACAGCCTCTCTCTGGCAAGTCGTTTGAACAGCCCATCTTGCAGCCAGGTACGTTCTAAGACCTATGAGCAGCCGACGCGGATCCGATTACCCGGGAAGCTGCGGGCGCTGCTACCAGGTGGGGCTGTGCGGTTGTGTTCAACACACGCACATACCCTCCCATACCTGCTGGGTTGTAGGAGGTGCATGAAGCTCCCTCATTGTCACACACACATACCCTCTCATAACTTCAAGTTACAAGGGTGTTGCATGTAAACAACACCCCGCGTAGCACATTCGTTTATTCATTTGTGCTGCTGCTGCTGCGTGTCCAGATCCGCTGCAGGACTGGTGCGCTGGAGAACAATGGGCGGCAGGCCCAGAATTGCTAAACACTTGAAATGCTTGCAGCACACAATACTTGCTACACACGAGACGCGTGCATCACACAGAATTGCTGCACATTTTGGCAGTAACAACAACAGCATGTATGGCACGCACATACTCTGCTGCTGCTGCTGCTGCTGTGTTTTTAGATCCGTTGCAGGACTGGTGCGCTGGAGAACAACGGGCGGCACCTACGCGTACCAGACCTGCTGAACACTTGTTAAACACTGCTCAACACTCTACTGCTGCTGCCACTGCTGCTGCTGCTGCTGCTGCTTGTCCAGATTCGTTGCAGGACTGGTGCGCTGGAGAACAATGGGCGGCAGCTGCGCGTGTCAGACCTGCCCTTCAACCGTGGCGTGTACGTCCAAGATGACAACCAGGGCCGCCCTTTCCCCGGTGCGTGCAGCAGCATGTTTGTTTCTGTTGCATGGTAAAGAGAGGTGCGTGGTGTAGAGTTCCATCAAGGGCATTGGCTTGGCCATTTCACCTTGGGCTGATTCATCATACAGTTCATAGCACGGCTGTAGGATTTGTAAATTTCATTCTGTATTGACACACTGCTGGCACGCAGCGCGCTGCATCACTATGCACCACGCTGACACGTTGTGCACATCCTTCATCTCGTTGGTGCCGTGCAGGCTCTTTTTGACCGTGAAGCCACATTGCACAGTGCTGGGCTGCAAAACAGGCATGGCCATGAGCTCTTGTAACATGTCAAATAACATACCGTTGTCCCTTTCAACACCTGAGGCTCCCCTTGGACGAACCCACCGCGTGACATGTACGCAGTGCTGGGACGGAGAGCAGGCACTGCCATGTGTTGTTGTAACATGTTACGTAACATACCGCCATCCTTTCTGCATGCAGGCGCCCCTTTTGTGAACCCACGGCGTGATGTCACATGGACACAGTGCTGGGACGAAGAGGCAACCATCACTGTGCGCATTGGAGACGCGTGCCCCTGCCAGTACCTCATCCAGGAAACAGGCGAGGTGCGGCACCAGCCGTGGTGCTGCGGTGGCGCCAACCACTTTGACATCAGCTTCTGGTGAGCGCCATCATCGTGCTTTGTTTGTTTTTGTGACAGTGTTGTTTGTCTGTGATCCAGGAGACTGAGAACGTGCGGCACCAGCCGTGGTGCTGCGGGGGTGCAAACCACTTCGACATCAGCTTCTGGTGAGCTCCCCGTTCTTCTTACTTTATACCATTGTTATCCCCTTATCCGTGTATGATTCAGGAAACAGGGGAAGTGCGGCACCAGCCGTGGTGTTGCGGTGGGGCCAACCATTTTGACATCAGCTTTTGGTGAGCTCTGTACTTCATGGACAGTGTGCTCGTGACAGTGGTATTGCTGTACAGTGTGAGTTTAGTGATCCAGGAGACCGGGGAGGTGCAGCACCAGCCGTGGTGCTGTGGTGAAGCCAACCACTTCGACATCAGCTTCTGGTGAGTTCCCCATCCTCTTGCTGTATAACAGTGTTATTCTTGTACTGTTCCTTGAGATAGGCGAGGTGCGGCACCAGCCGTGGTGCTGCGGGGGTGCCAACCACTTCGATATCAGCTTCTGGTGAGTGTTGTCATTGTGCTTGTATCAGTTTTCTTGGTGAAAACTGGGTTTTTATGGTAATTGAAGAGATGGAGGAGGTGCGGCACCAGCCGTGGTGCTGCGGCCGCACCAACCACTTTGACATCAGCTTCTGGTGAGCTTTGTTCGTGTGCTCGTAACAGTGTTGTGTTTGTGCACTTTTTTCGTAATCCAGGAGACAGTTGTGTTGTAATCCAGGAGACAGGCGTGGTGCGGCGCCAGCTGTGGTGCTGTGGGGGCGCCAACCACTTCGACATTAGCTTCAGGGGAGCTGCGTAACGCAGCTTTGTTGCTGGATACTGTGACTGTGTTGTGTCTTTGTCAACAATATGTGTTTACAATTTGTCTAATAGCATTGGCAGCAAGTAGCATGGGGCACCACGCACTGGGATTGCTGCAGCAGTTTCGGCAAGCACTTGGTAACAGCTGTTGGTCGGTGAGCAGCTTGTTAGCCCGTGCATGTTACATGCCGCATGCTGAGCTCCTGAGGCAACCATGGCTGAAGGCGTGACACTTGGATTAAAGCGTGCAGTGTTCTTGCACTGCTGCTGCTGCTGCCGCTGAGGGGTCTGTTGTGGCTGATATGCGGTCACTGCTGCTGCTGCTGCTGGTGAGGACACCTATTGTGGCTGATGTGTTTGTGCTGCTGCTTTTGCTGCTGCTGCAGGGCGTTTGAGAAGCTTGCGCACCCCAGCTATGGGGTAATGAGCATGGAGTACAGGCCGGTGGACTGCGAGACAAACGCGCCGCTGAGGTAAGAGGCCTATTACACCTGAACTGCCCAGAAATGGATTTCAGCGTAGCAGTGCCTTCGCGGCATCAAGCAAATCAGTCGAGGGGTGCAAGACGAGCGCGCCCCGGAGGTGAGCGCTGGCTGCTGATTCGGCACTTCTGGTTCTTTGCTGAAAGATGCCAACCAGACCACCTTTAACAAGACCATTGATTTCATCAAGCCAGGGTGCAGCTGGCGCCCTTATGAAAAGGCACACTGCATGCTGCTCACAGTGGCCCACTGGCACTGTTATCAGCCGCACCATGAAGAAGAAAGCAAAACATCATGTAACGCCTGACATCCCCTGCCTTCTTCTCCCGTGCTCTCAATTCTCTGCTTGTTGCACACACTGCGCACCCCTATGCGCAGGTCCGTTCCTGGGTTGATCAACCAGACCATCTTTGATGAAACCATTGAGCCGGGCTGAAGCTCTTCACAGGGAGAGAAACATTGTACAAGAACCCACATTCCCTGCTTCTTGCATTGTGCTCATAATTCCCCGCTTGCTGCTCGCACTTGCTGTACCCCAATGCGCTGGTTGGTTCCTGGGTTTGTCAACCAGACCATATTTGGCTACACTATTGAGCCAGGTTGGAGCTGGCGCCCTTACGGGGAGAGCAACATTGTACAACGAACCACATTCCCTGCCTCTTCTTGCATTGTGCTCGTAATCAACTGCTTGCTGCACACACGCCTTGACCACGATCCGCAGGTCCTTTCCTGGGTTTGTCAACCAGACGATCTTTGGTGATACCATCGAGCCAGGCTGGAGCTGGCGCCCTTGCGGGGAGACCAACACAGCAAGCTGCTCACTGTGGCCCACTGCAGCTGGAACCGTTTGAAAAACCGTCAACTGCACCTTGCAGGAGAAACGCAATGCAATACCTGACATTCCCTGCCTTGCTAACCCCTGCTCCCATTTGCTGTGCCCCAATCCGCAGGTCCGTTCCTGGGTTTGTCAACCAGACAATTTTTGGCGACACTATTGAGCCAGGGTGCAGCTGGCGCCCATACGGGGAGAAGAACACAGCGAGCTGCTCACAGTGGCCTACTGGAACCATATTGGAAAACCGTCACCTGCACCATGCAGAAGCAACCTCGTACATCGCCTGACATTCCCTTTCTTGCTGCACCCCTGGTCGCAACTGCTGTACCCTACTCCGCAGGTCCGTTCCTGGCTTTTTCAACCAGAAAATCTTTGGCGATACCATCGAGCCAGGTTGGAGCTGGCGCCCTTATGGGGAGAAGAACAGCGAGCTGCTTGCTCAGGGCCAAGGCGTAGGCAGCAGCGTTGCGACATGCGCAACGCTGTCACAGGACGGCGCATTTGTGTTCGCCTGCAGGTGTGTATGGCTAAGTAGTTGCTTTGGCAGCTGGTGATGTTGCAGATGGAAGTGGGGTTTGAAATACGGTTTGAATGCGGTGCTACTGTGTGCCTACTAGTTCTGTGCAGCCAACAGATCATTATGCATGCATGCACTTGCTTTGCTCAATTTGCTGCTGCAACATGCTGCCCGCTTGCAGGCAGTGCAACAGAAGTGGGTGACATATCTTCGCCATATCTCACGCGCTGCGCTTCCGCATCGGTGGCAACTGCTACAGGGACGTCTAGGTCACAGCACAAGCCGTTCTTGACCTGCTGCTGCAACCTACTACCATGCTGCCCTCTTGCAGGCAGTGCAACAGAACCGGCTACCAGCCCTTTGCCAAGGCTTGGACGCTGCGCTTTGACATCAGCAGCAGCACATACGTCTACATCACAGCACATGCCGTCCTTGACCTGTTGCTGTGCTGCTGCTGTGCTGCATGCATGCTTGCAGGCAGTGCAACAGAACCGGCTACCAGACCTTTGCAAAGGCCCGGACGCTGCGCTTTGACATCAGGAGCAACACAGAAGTCCACTTCACAGAATATGCTGTGCTGAACCTGCTGCTGCGCTGCTGCACAGCACTGTTGCACTGTACAACACCGCTGGCTGCTATATCTTCGCCATACATTGCATGCCGGTGCTCTGCATCCGGAGTACACAAGCCTGCTACTCATCACATGCTGTGCTCAACCTGCTGCTGCTGCTGCTACTGCTGTGCTGCTGCCGCTTGCACGCAGTGCAACAGAACCGGCTACCAGCCCTTTGCCAAGGCCCGGACGCTGCGCTTTGACATCAGGAGCAACACATACGTCTACTTCACAGCACATGCCATTCTTGACCTGTTGCTGTGCTGCTGCCATGCTGCCCGCTTGCAGGCAGTGCAACAGAACCGGCTACCAGCCCTTTGCAAAGGCTCGTACGCCGAGCTTTGACATCATGAGCAGCAGACAAGTCCACTACACACTGTGTGCTGGAAGCACCTGCTGTGCTCAACCTGCTGCTGTGCTACTGTTATGCTGCTGCGTGCTTGCATGCAGTGCAACAGGACCGGCTACCAGCCCTTTGCAGAGGCCCAGACGCTGCGCTTTGACATCAGGAGCACTGGAGACATCTACTACACACTGCGTACTGGCAGCACATGCTTTGCTCAACCTGCTGCTGCGCTGCTGCTGTGCTGCATACGTGCTTGCAGGCAGTGCAACAGAACCGGCTACCAGCCCTTTGCCAAAGCGCGGACGCTGCGCTTTGACATCAGGAGCAACACGCAAAGCGACGATCCCTTTGCATCCTCTACGCCACGCGGCAGGCTGCCTTCACTAAAGCTGTTCATGATGAATGTGAGTGGGCGGCTGCCAGACGTAACTTCCTAATTCAGCTACAGCTGGTGTATGTTTGGTGGGGTGACATTGACGGGGTTCAGTATGCAATACTGCGGCAGAATCAGGAACTAAGGGTTTGGGCAAAATCTATTCGAGAAGTTGGTCATGCATGTGCTGGTATCCCTTTGCATCCTGCACGCCACGTGGCAGGCTGCCGCCCCTCAAGCTGTTCATGATGAATGTGAGTGACACGGTTGGCACTCGTAGCTTTATAATCCAGCTGCAGCTGGTGTATGTTTGGTGGGGTGACAGTAGTGGCGTTCAGTATGCAATACTGCGGCAGAATCAGGAGAAAATCATATGAGTAGCTGGTCATGCATGCGCTGGTAGTTTGGCCGTATCTGCCCCCTCACATTAGGAGCAACACGCAGAGCGAGGATCCCTTCGCATTTTCCACGCCACTTGGCAGGCTGCCTTCACTCAAGCTCTTCATGATGAATGTGAGTGATGCCATTGCGGCATCTGTGTCTTGGCTTGGCATTCATCACGCACTTGTCATGTATCTCTACCTCTGATGGCAGCATGCACACGCTGTTAATGATAAATGTGAGTCTGCACATCTGCAGCTGCCAGGCGAGGTTGAAAGGCATGAAATTGTGCGTAGGCCAGCAGCCATGAAAGAGGGCATGTTGATTTGATGGCTGAACTACATTGTATGGTATGCCTGTCGTAGGTGGTGGCGCTTGCATCGAGGTACCGGTTCTGGTCATCCGCACCTGCTCATGATCTGTTTGCATCGAGTTTTAGCTGCTTCTGTCCGTTGCTTACTGCCCTGTGTTTGCAGGATGAAGCTGGTACTTACTGCGGCGCTGAGGTGGTGCTAGGCCATTGGTAACCCACACTTACTGTTGATATGTTTGCGTTGAGTCAGCTGTTGTTATTCTGCGCTGCCCTTTGCAGGATGAGGCCGGTACATACTGTGGCGCTGAGGTGGTGTTGAGTGAACAAGTGTCCTCTGCAACCTGTGTAACTTGCCCGTGCATTGAGTGAGCTGTTGCTGCTCTTTCGCACTGCCCTTTGTTTGCAGGATGAGGCCGGAACCTACTGTGGCGCTGAGGTGGTGTTCAGCAATGGCCCTCTGCAACCTTTGTAACCTGCACCGGTCATCAAGTGAGGTGTTGCTGCTCTTTTGCACTGCGTTTGTTTGCAGGATGAGGCCGGTACCTACTGCGGCGCTGAAGTGGTGCTAGGCAACGCCACAACCAACTCAACGCAGTACGCCACACGCGCAGAAAGGGACTGGTACAGGGTTCAAATCCCGCTCAGCTCATGGCAGTGCGACCGGGGTTCTGTTGGAGGTTTGACCAACGTTGACCGCGTTGACTTCCAGAATGTGAATGAGCGGGATGCTGATGTGTGCCTGGATAACATCGCTCTTGTTTAGGCCGCACTTTAAAAGCGGCAGTTTTGTTGTCACAACAGCGGCAGCATTATATATCATGTTGGCGTGTTCAACATGACACCGGGAGCCTCTGTGCGAGTATTGTTAGCGGCTGATGCTGCCAGGCGCATCTTCGCCCAGGTGTTGTTTGCACTGTAGAGGGACTTCAGGGCTGTGTTGTTTTGGTGTGTTCAGCCAAGCATTGTGGAGCATGCTTGGTCCTGACCTTCGTGCAGTAGTATTGTATTATTCGGTGCAGTAGTGTTGTATCTGTAAGCGCCATCAGCAGCTGCTGCCGCAGCACATGCAGCTGCTGCTGCACGTGACAGCGAACGGTGCTGAGAATAAGTTCATGCACGGCACATG
This sequence comes from Tetradesmus lagerheimii, assembly GCA_902809745.2. NCBI lineage: Eukaryota > Viridiplantae > Chlorophyta > Chlorophyceae > Sphaeropleales > Scenedesmaceae > Tetradesmus > Tetradesmus lagerheimii. The sequence continues at coordinate 20,308 of CADDIJ020001892.1, read as the reverse complement.
TGTGAACCCACATGCCACGCTGTTGTAGGGTGGCTGCCGCCTCAACACCATGTTTTTTTGTGCCGCACGGTGCATCAGGGGTCTCGCGATCACGTACTGTGCACACGTGTGGATGTGGCAATCAGAGCATGCTGTTCTTTGGCATGCTGTGTTTTGCATGCAGGAAGCATGGATTGCTGGCCGTTGCATGACCAACTCAATCAACGTTTGTTGCGATCTGCATGCATATCATGTGTAGTACTATGCACTGGCTAGTATTCTGTGTGCCACACTGGCAGCCACAAGGTAGCCCCTCAGTGCTGCAGTGTAGTGGCTGCAGGAGTTGTTTCGTGGCTGGGCTTGCATGACGCTTCCACTTGGCTGCTGTTGCCAACGACAGTGTCATGGCGCTTTAAAGATTTAAAAAATTTGGACAGGTGCATCAGTGAAAAGCCAAGGCTTGGCACTGTGGCTGTTTTGAAATCATTGCTGCAAAGGCTGTGCAGGAGGACACACTGTCCTGTATAGCAGGGCTGACAGGGTGTCGATTTGACCTGAAGCACTACTCAAACGCTTCAGTTGAAGCGCAGGGCCCATGGCAGTGATGCCGTGGCTTGATGTAGTAACCTGATGATGATTGACGGAGTTTGCAGACTCTGATGGACAGTGGTCGCTGCAAGTCGACTCGACTACCACGGTGGTAACGTTACACAGCATCAGCACATGATGTCAAACATTGCCAATGCCGGGCAGCAGCACTCTAGCAGACATGTAACCGTTGCTGGGGCAGCAGCGCATGGTGTGGCATGACGCCACACGCAATGCGTTTCAACAGCCTGTTGCACGGTGCCTCCAGATAAACAGCAGCAGGCCTCACCATGCCTCACCATGCCTCACCTTAATGGGTAACATGATGATGATGAGCAGCAGGCCTCACCATGCGGGCGATCACAGCCTACATACGGTACCGCATAGGCGAACAGCAACTCAGGGATGAACTGGCACGACTGAACAGCTCCTACAGCGACCTAATGTACTCTTATCTGATCTACAGCTTGTGCCACGACTGGCCCTTGGATGCTCCTGCTTCCACCTGTCCTTCCGGCAGCTGCTGCATCCCCTGCCGCCGCTGCTTGAACCACGCAATGTACTGCTGCAGCTGCCCCGCCTGTATTGCCTCCCGCACTGCTGCAAAGAACCCTAACCACCAGTGTGTGTTATGCAGCTCCAGCAGGACACTGGCCAGCATCTCGTGTGTATGCAGCAGGTGGTGTAGGTAGGCTCTGCTGTGGTTCTGGCAAGCGAAGCAGCTGCAGCCCTGCACCAGTGGGCCCTTGTCGGCCCTGCAGAATGACAAGAGGGTACACAGCAAGCAGTAAAAGCATGAGTTTTGTGGGGTGAATATGTGCTTGGGTTTTGTCCAAGGCACAGCAGCTGCAGCCCTTTTCCAGCAAGCCCTTATCAGCCCTGCAGGAACAGGCACCGTGCAGCAGTGCTAAGTGCACACATGCGGTTGAGTTGGTGGCACACAGTGCTTCTGCGCTTGCATTGAGCACAGCAAGTGCAGTGCAAGCCCTGCACCTGACCCCTTGGCAGTCAAAGTAATCGCTCAACAGTACGCCAAAGGATACAGCTGCACACACACGGAGGGAGCTTTCTGCTTTGGCAGTTGTCAATGCCTGCTTTATGCTGAACTGGTTTCACACTTACGCCTGTAGGGCGTAACAACAGAGCTTCCCCAACCATAAACTCAAAACCCCGCAGCCTCACCTGTACTGCAGTGACCACAGGTTGAGCTTGCTATCATCTGCGCCACAGTCTGCATCAGCGCAAGCATGCTGCTGCTGCTGCTGCTGATCTTGCTGAGGCTGCTGCTGCTGTGGCTGCAGCGGGAAGCAGAGTGCGTAGCCTTGTGCAGTGGCGTGTGTCGGGTAGCTGCAGTCAAACAGGTCAACGCCTTGCGACACTGCCTCCAGCACCTCCTCTGGGGTGGCCTGCAGGACACAGGCACAAATGTAACATAATAACATGTTACTAATCAACTTCAAACCACCTAGCCCTGCGCAATTGCGTGTGTCAGGTAGCTACAGTCAAACACGTCAACGCCTTGTGATGCTGCCTCCAGCACTTCCTCTGGGCTGGCCTGCAGGACAGCAGGCGTCAAAGAACATAATAACATGTTAGTAATCAAATCCAAACCACCTAGGCCTGGTGGTTGTGTGTGTCAGGTAGCTGCAGTCAAACAGGTCAACGCCTTGTGATACTGCCTCCAGCACCTCCTCTGGGGTGGCCTGCAGGGCAGCATGCGCCAAAGTAACATAATAACATGTTACTGATCAAATGCAAACCACCTAGGCCTGTTGGTTGTGTGTGTCGGGTAGCTGCAGTCAAACAGGTCAACGCCTTGCGACACTGCCTCAAGCACTTCCTCTGGGGTCGCCTGCAGGATCGCATGCGTCAATGTAACATAAATAACATGTTACTATTCAAACACAGCAGTTGTAAATGAAACTGCACTATCTTGCAGCCCAGGTGATGCTGCGCCATCGCTGCTTTCGCTGAACTGTTTGACACAAATTGCGGCTGCGCGCTTGTCCATTTCTGTCGTGTTCAACATCGGCACCCTTGTCATGCGCCTGCTTGGAGTCGCAACTGCATTACAAACAAACAAATTCTAAAAAAGACGTGCACAAACTGGACTCACCAGGCCCACAACTACACGCGGTTTGTCTGCTGGCAGGTGTTGCAGTGCTGCTGCCATGAGCCCTGTCCGTGCTGCTGCTGGCTCTCCCATGCCAAAACCGCACAGCGCAAACCCTGCAGGACGCAACCACAAAACCGCTGCGTGAGATGCGCGTGAGTGTCACCTGATCTGCTGCGCAGGCAGCTGCAGATGTATGTGCATCCTATGCTGTGCTATGCATACTCCAACCAAACACACATTATATACGTATGCACCATATTCACCATGCATATCTGTGCAAAGTCATCAGCCAGTGCTTGCTTTTTGTACCGCTCTACATGCACGCACACCTGCCACATCCCTCAACTTTCGCGGGTGTTAAGTGTGAACACACCACGCGCAGATCATACATTGATCCATTGCTTTCTGTGTCGCTCCACACGCACACACACCTGCCACATCCCGTTCAGCTGCTGCTTTTGCCGATCGCACTCGCTCTTGCTCTGATGCTGCTCCCATGACAGCAGCAAAGAGCTGAGGGTCTGGCAGCAGGGCTGCTGCTGCTGCTGCTGCTGCATCTGACTGCTGCTGCTGCTGCTGCTGCTGTAGCTGCTGCTGCATGGTCTGGTGGTGCTGTATGCATTCGTCCAGCCACTGTAGAAGGTGTAAAGGCAGCAGCACATAGCAGGGCTTCAGTACAGTTGTGACAAGGCCAACATCAACTTAGTACACACACTCTTGCACACATTGGTAGCTGGTCTGTTTTGGACAGCCAGCGGTACAGTTATGCATGCATCATGCTGAGCATACAGTCAAAGTCGACAATGAAACCCAATGACTCACACCAGCCAAATATGTTTTTTAAGGCAGCAGCATATGACTACAGATGCCCACGCATGTCAATGACAGTTGCCCCACCTTGATGGTTCTGTCTACTGACTGCTGCTGACAGCTGCTGCATGCACACACGACACCACAGCCAGCCAATGTGTGCACAGAGTCTATTATGCCAGCTGACCGATCACATCCTGCAGCCCTGCACACATTGAGGGTTCTGTCTACTGACTGCTGCTGACTGCTGCTGACAGCTGCCGCATGCACAATTCAACACCACAGCCAGCCTATTCGCGCACAGAGTTTTTTTGTCAGGTGGCCAATCACATCCTGGAGCCCAGCACACTTGATGGTTCTGTCTACTGACTGCTGCTGACAGCTGCTGCATGCACACATTCCACACTACAGCCGGCCAATGTGTGCACAGAGTCTGCTTTGCCAGCTGGCCGATCGGATCCTGGAGCCCAGCACACCTTGATGGTCCTGTCAACTGACTGCTGCTGACAGCTGCTGCATGCACACGTCCACACTACAGCCAGCCAATGTGTGCACAAGCTGCTTTTTCAGCTGGCCCATCAGATCCTATCAGCTAGTAGCTAGTAGCTATTCTGTGCACAGGTCTGCTTTGCCAGCTGGCTAACTAGACCCTATTACCTAGTAGCAATTAGCTATTCTGTGCACAGAGTCTGCTTTGCCAGCTGGCCAATCACATCCTGGAGCCCAACACACCGCACAGTTGATAACGCATGTTGGTGGCAGTGTGCCCCACCTTGATGGTTCTGTCTACTGACTGCCCAACACGCTTCGGTCTCGCATCGCCAGGCACCTGCACACACCATCACCACGCAGCAACACCAGCAGCAGCAGCAACAGCAGCAGCAACAAGCACCGCAGTCAGGACGATTCCAGGAGCAGCTCAAGCAACCATAACTGCTTGCTACATATATGTACAAGCAGGCAAGCCTCCTTGTACCACTGCTGTTACTGCTGGCGCTGCTGCTGCTGTTGCCACCGCCGCTGCTGCCGCTGGAACACTACTCCTGCTTCAGGTGTACGTGTACCAGCTCAACTCATCAGCGAGCACTTTGTACCACTGCTGCTGCTTCTGCTGCTGCTGCCGCCGCCGCTGCTGCTGTAACAGTACTTGTGCTTCAGGTGGTCGCTAAACCAATTGTCAGCTCAACTCATCAGCGCTTTGTACCGCTGCTGTGGCGGCTGCTGCTGCCACCCCCGCTGCTGCCGCTGCCACCCCCGCTGCTGCCGCTGCTGCTGGAACACTACTCATGGTGTACGTTCAACCAGGTGTCAGCTCACCTCATCAGCAAGCGCCACATACATGTCTGGCTGCAGCCCTGCTGCTGCTGCTGCTGTCGCCGCTGCTGCTGCTGCTGCTGCTGCTGCTGTAACAGTACTGGTGCTTCAGGTGCAGCAGCTCACCTCATCAGCGACTACCTTGTACCACTGCTGCTGCTGCCACTGCTGCTGCTGCCACCGCTGCTGCTGCTGTAACAGTAATCAAGCCTCAGGTATACATTCAACCAGGTGTAACAGCTCACCTCATCAGCGAGCGCCACATACATGTCTGGCTGCAGCGCTGCAATGGCCTGCATGTAACGCTCAGGAGTCACCTGCATCCGACAATTACATGACACTCAGACTACATGGCGAGCATCGGTACGGTTTGCGCACAGCCATCTGCTGAGCTTCACGATTAGCCATGTGAACGGGGTGGGGAAGTAACATTGTCGCGCGCTGCATATGCAGCTGCTGAATGCACTGAAAACCCTGCAGGGTGGGAGAACTTCTGGAGATGCATATGTAGCCACAGCACCTGTGAAACGTTGACTGCAGCTAGCCTTTGGCTGCGAGCTGCACACATTGCTGCAGCTACACTTGCATTGCTGCTGCTGCTGCTGGATGGTGCCGTTATGCAGATCCCTTCAGCAGGCCCACACCTGCGTTCCTCCAGTGTATAGTGTGGCAGACACTGCTGTGTTGTTTGAGGGCTTGGCTGAAAAGTATTCTGTCATAGTCGGGTCCCGGTTGCTAGCAAACACCGGCCATGAAGGAATGCCCAGGTAGTGGTGTACGCTGCGTCCAAACTGCTTGATGATGTCTGGGCTTGGCAAGCTTATACTGCAGCAACACAGAACATTCGTGTGTGATCGATATCAGAGCAAAAACCACGGCAGGAACAGCAGTAGCACAAGTAGCAGTAGCAGCAGCAGGGACAGCAGCAACAGCAGGAGACTGTGACTGCTCTGCAACTTTGGATCCGCCTGAAGCACGTCGATGCTTAACCAGATGGTTTCGAATCAAAACGCTTCTTACAACTGCATAGCGTTGATCTGTACCATCTGCGCGTCTGGCCGCAGCTTGTCCATATTGTCGGGAGTCAAGAACAGGCAGCCACCTCGGCGAGTGTACAGCATCGGAGTCGGCGTTTTGATGCTTCCCGAATTCTTCATGACCATCAAGCCACATCGAGCGAGCCCATCTTGGGCTGTTGCTTTGAACATGGCTCAGCAGTATTGTACAGGTGACTCAGACCAAGGGGCTGTGCTCTTGGATGATAGGCTTGGGTCGGTCACTTTAGACAATCATCATACAGCCGACTAACACACCCCTGCTTTGCCACCCGCACTAGTTGGCTACAATGCACCCTACACGCCGCAAACAGCTGTTTATGAGCCCTGCCAGTAACATATGCTGGGTGGGCAACTGCTGCAACTTGATCCTGCCCGGTTTACAGGGAGGTATCTGAAGCTGTTTAATCTTTTTGGGCCCCTGCCTGTTATCAGGCAAAACTCAGCGGCAGCTAGGGTTGTAGCTGTTGTTTGATTTGTCACATCCAACAGATTGCAACAGTGTGACCAGACTACTGCAAGTTGCACGTGCTAAACTTCCTCGTAATGTCAGAACAAGCTATCCATACACATCGACCAGGAGACACAGCCCGCCTTTTGAATCAAGCAGTTCATCGTCAACATGATGTGATGTGCGCGGACCTCACAATGATTCCTCTGGAAACTGCCAATGGTTTTGGTCTGTCTGAAGATGATTTGGATGCGATTATGCACGGCACGCTGCGGAGGATAACAACAGCTGCTCCTGAGCAGGTAACAACAGCAGTGTCTAGGGGAGAAAGCACCTGAACCCAGGCACTTCAAACTTCTTTGAATGAGACTCAGTCGCTTAAATATTGATGTGCAGGCGCTGGACATTATCCTGCATGGCCGCGCGGCAAGTACAGTGTTACCTATCCTGCTGGTGCGGTTGCCCAGGCACGCTGCTTCCATTCTGCGCCATGCACAGCTTGACCCCTCCTGCAAGCTCTGCAGCAGCAGAGATGACGTCAGCATCGATGCAGAGGCACCACTAGCGGTGCTGCATGCGCTGAACCGCATGGCAGAAGCAGCAAGCTACAGCCAGCTGCAGGAGCTGCTGCTGCGGTTGCTGCAGCTGGCAGCGAGCACGCAGCAGAACAGCATGGCAGCAGAGGCAGTAGCACTTGCTGTGGACAGCATGTGTTACAGTGCTTTCTCTGGCAGCAACGGCAACCGCTGGTGAGAGCACAGCTGCAGTACAGCACAGCTCCTGCAGTGGCATGCGTGCGGTAACCACCTGTGACCTCATTGTCCTGCAAACGCCACCCACTAGTACTGTTTGCTACTATTGCCAGCTGTCACACTTTGGTTGATCTGCTTGCATGACTCAGCTCACACAGCTCACACAGCAGCTGATCTGTAGGTGAACAGCAGCCCATCGTACATTATGCATGTGACAGTTGTGCCAATGTATGCCACCACCACCACTACCAATAGCACCACACAGCAGGTCACCACAGAGTTTCCTGACATAACAAAGTCATCGCCCCATTGTCATCACATTACCCCGCAGCATGCATCTGAACCATACGTATGACTCTGTTGCTTACTTCGCTGTGTTTGCACCTCCTCTGCTGACTACGCTCAACCGCCTGCAGGGTTTACAAAGCCCTGACGCAGCCCCGCAACCTCGAGCTGCTGTGACCGCGCTGAATCTTGGCTGCAAAGGCAGTGTCTCAAAGCAGCACACAGTGGGGCTGCTGTTGCAAACGCGGCATCAGATGTGCTGCTGGCGGTCCCAACACAAGGCGTGAATGCAAACCAAGCACAACCGCAGCCCTTCAAAAGCTCTCAGCACATGCAACTGCATTCACCCCATCTACAGCAAATACGTCAGGCTTGAAAGCAGGCACATGCCCTGCTGCAAATCCAGAGAGACCTTCAAGGACCGCAAACTAACCAGCCTACCATCCTGCAGAGTTCACTGCGGAGGTTTGCCCAGCTGCCGCTCACCCCCCCCCCCCGCTTTTAGCAAACACGTCTTGCAGAGCTGATGCAAACTGCGCCGAAGACAACCCGCGCTTGAGCCACCACACAATGTATGTCATGCTCCTATTGCGGCGCTTGCACCAACACTGTCGTGCTTGGGTACGGTGCGCCCCTCCTCCAGAGACGCCGTAAACACACAGCCACAAGCAACTGGTGTGACACCAAGACCACCAGCACCGTAGCGTAACACACCCTCAAAGCCACACACCCCATCCGACTGCAAATATTTCACTGAACAACCCCAGCGCTACACCGTTCCCAACCTGCAAGACCCAGAGCAATATGCCACACCACACAAAGCCACACCCGCAAACATATACACTCCATACTCAGCAAACACCCACGCAAGCCCCGACACATGTACATGCACAGCTGCTGCCTCACAGCCAAAACATCTACAGGCAGCTGGCGGTAGCCAAGCAGAGAAGCAGACAAGCAAACAAATCTGAGGACACACACCAGGCAACGATGGGTGCGGCCCAGCACTACTGCAGCATCACACACCGCAACTGACAACACATGCCACCTTTGCAGAAGGCAAGTCAGTGGCGGAGGGCACGACACAGCAACGGCAGCAGCAGCAGCAACAGCAGGCGCAACAGCAGCAGCAGCAGGCACGTCAGCAGCAGCAGGCGCAACAGCAGCAGCAGCAGGCACGTCAGCAGCAACAGCAGCAGCAGCAGCAGCAGCAGCGTGTAACTGCTGCTACAGCGGCAGGAACGCCGCTGCTGCACGAGAGCCAGAACGGCTTTCGTCCCAAGCGCAGCTGTGCTGACCACCAGAGTGTGCTCAGTGAGATGTTGGGTGGGAGGAAAGCTGAGGGGAAGGATTCTTATGTGCTGTTTGTTGACACCTATAAGGCTTTCCCCACCAACTACCGTGGTATCACCCTGCTTAGCGTGCTTTACAAATTTTACACCAGCGTTCTCAACCAGCGCCTCATCAAGTTTGCAGAAGGCAAGTCAGTGGCGGAGGGCACGACACAGCAATGGCAGCAGCAGCAGCAGCAACAGCAGGCGCAACAGCAGCAGCAGCAGCAGGCACGTCAGCAGCAACAGCAGCAGCAGCAGCAGCGTGTAGCAGGAACGCCGCTGGTGCACGAGAGCCAGAACGGCTTTCGTCCCAAGCGCAGCTGTGCTGACCACCAGAGTGTGCTCAGTGAGGTGTTGGGTGGGAGGAAAGCTGAGGGGAAGGATTCTTATGTGCTGTTTGTTGACACCTATAAGGCTTTCCCAACAGTGTGGCATGATGGGCTCTTTCAAAAGCTGTGGGACAAGGGTGTGCGTGGAAAGATGTTCCGTGTACTCTACAACTTGTATCAGGGTGCACGCCGTGTGGTGTCTCACGAAGGTCATGTCACTGAGAGCTTCACATGTGACCTTGGTTTGCATGAGGGCGATGTTATTTCCCCCACACTGTACCTGTGCTTCATTGATGATCTGCTGCATGAGGTGCATGCAAAGCACCCTGGAATCACCCTTATGGGCCCTTGTGACGAACCTGCTGGTCAGGTTGTGGCAGCCATGCAGGCTGATGACTTTGTTGCTGTGTGCGGATCTCTGGCTGAGGTTCAGGCTGTGGCTGCAACAGTTTATGAATACAGTTGTAAGTGGCGGTTCAATCTGAATAGCTTGAAGTCTGCTGTCATGCATGTCTCACCAGCTAGACAGCCCAGCCAGTTGGCTGACTCTGGCATCATTTGGAATGGTGTGCCTGTGCCTGTTGTATCAGAGTACTGCTACCTTGGCCTGTGGTTCAGCAATGCCTGCAACTGGAATACGCACTTTGAGAAGATGTTGGCAAAAGTGCATCGTGTGAAGGGTGGGCTCATGCCAGTCTGGAAGAGCCGGCTCATCAGCGTGGAAGTAAAGCGTATCATTCTGCTTACATGCGTTCGCCCGATTGTTGAATATGGCAGCGAGGTCTGGTTTCCGTCAACTGCAAGGCAACTGCAACAGATTGACAAAGTGCAGACTGACATCATCAAGTGCTCAATGCGTTGTGGCAAGGAGCGCCCTTGCACTTCACTTGTTCTGGCTGAATGGGGTGTGAAGCCATTGCACATGTGGCTTCATCAGAGGGCGATGGAGTATTACTTTAGGGTTCAGCGTATGCAGAACTGTCGGTTGCCACATCAGGTGTTTTCAGCTGAGTGGAAGCGCCCTAGTGGTGCTGTTGCGGTGACACCTTGGCATAAGTATGTGCAGAGTTTGCTTTGCAAGTATGGTGTGGATGTTGAGGCGGCGGCTGATCGAGCTAATGCGTGCAAGAATCACATCAACCGTCAGGTCAGGAAGCTGCATGCAGACAGAATTGTTTGTGAATCACTGCAGCACTCTACTTTGAGCCGTTACATCACGCATGTGCACCCTACACATGCTGATGCCATGCGTTTTAAAAGGGCTAGGCCCTTTTTGTGTTCTGGTGCGCCAACGCGTGGTATTGAGTTGCTGATGCGTGTTCGAATGGGCTGTCTTTGTGTGCATGAGCGTACCAGTCGTTATGGTGGCAGCAGAGCTGATTCTAACACAGCATGTCCTGCTTGTGGTCAGGGTGTTGAGTCTTTGTCACATCTGATGTTTGATTGTCCCGCTACTTCTGCTCAGAGGGATACTATGCTTGATGAAATTCGGTCTGTTTTGCGTGATGTTGCTGGCGGCGCTGAAAAATTGCGCAATGTGTTGTCGTTGACTGATGCATCCACCAAGTAACGCCCTGTACAACTTGGAGGGTTCGAGGTTTTCGGAGTCCAAGGCACGTGCCAGAATGTGTGACCTTTGCTAAATGTCGCTCTATGCTTATGGCAATCGGCTGAATTAACGCTGCAAACGCTGTTTGTTTTCATTTGCAATCAGATCGGCCGTGCAGTGCCACACTCCCACAAAGCAGCCAAGTCGCGTGTGCTGCCCATTCACGTGATTTTAAGCATTGCAATAGCATTCAGAAACCTCAAATAATCCATTCACAGCGTTGAGAGCCCTCATCAGCCTTCTAGGCAGCCATTTCAGAGCCGCCTCAGCTGTGCAGCAGCGCTGCTCCAGCAGTATGGCGCTGCTCAAATGTAATAACCTGCCTGGACAGCAAGGTGTGTCTCGTTTCTGCACATTGTGGTTTTAACAGCAAAATGCAGGCAACAGCAAGCATGCTCCTGCCAGTAGTAGCATGTCAGCACCCTTCACACCACATGCTGCTCCGTCCAACACATTTTGCCTGATCTGCTGCTGCCTACAGTTTGGGCTGCGTACATTGGGGATGCAACAGACCGTCTCGATGTTGCTGCATCTGCAAGCAAAGCCAGCACAGCCTTCCTCGCTTTAGCACCCCTCTGTGGCAAGCAGGTGCAGCCTGTCACAGGCGCAGCAAAGGCCATCAGTGAGATTCTGGATCCCAAGGGCTTGGATGCGTTCAACAGATTGCAGCGCCGTTCGGAGCATGCCTTGTGTGACTTCTGGCAGCTGCTGTGGGGGAAAGATGCTGCTGCTTGGGAGAACTGCATCAAGCAGTCATTTGCAGCTGGAATGAGCCTGGATCTGGAGGAAGCAACAGTCAAATACCAGGTGAATAATAGAAGCAGCAAATGGGCAGCAAAAACCTGCTTGAACACCAATGGCCTGCAGGCAGTCAGCCAGCCAGTGTAAGCAGCACCTGCTTTGCTGCCAAACTGCATTAATCACCCGGTGATGGGTCAAAACCCCTTACTCGCAGCATACAACTGTCTTTGTCAAGACAAACTGGTTGCTGACATATGCACAACGGACCGCCTGCACTTGTTTCCTTCCTGCTTGCACAGCTTGTGTACGAATACAGTGTCCCTCTGCAAGGTGGCCGCTACCTATGCTTCCCAGCTGACAGCGTGGGGATTGCTGTCAGCATGAAGCGCACCATTCAGTACAGACAGGCAGACAGGAGCCTGGGAGAGATGGAGGTGGACCTGCTGTTCCCTGGCACATCACGCACTGTGGTTCGGCTCATGGAGTTCTGGTGGGACGCAAAGGTCAGTACCTGCAGCAGGGCAGTAGGGGCTGGAGTTTGCTGCAGACAAGGTTGCGCTGCAGACCAAGATGAAGGGGGCAGTGTTGTTACCTCATCAACTGGACCAAGAATAAGACCAGGTCATATCTTGCTTCCCAACCTGCGCATTTTGCCACACATGCTCTTAGGATTTTAAGACAGCAGGTTGAAACCAGCACCTTGATCATGCTTGGGTGCTGCTTTGCACTTTGATGCTCATTTCACACTCTGCTTAGTAGGGTAACTGTGTGACAACAAGTGTTTTGCTGATCCAGGGTGGCAAGCCATCTACCAAGGAGGCCAAGATGGCTCATTCAGCCGCCAAGCCAGACTTCCGTGCAATGCCCACAAGGTTCAAGACCAATCTGCTGGTGCTGCAATACTGGCAAAGCGAACTGCTGAGTGCACTGGCGGAGGTCAAGTGAGTTGCTGAGGGTCAGGGCTGGGTTTATGTTTATGCCAACCAACAGTGTGGACAGGCTGGTCACTTGGCAACATTTATCAAAAGCTTCATGTCCACCTGGCCAGCTAGCCTGCTCAATCTTCATACTCCAAAGTTCAGGTTTCAGCACCAACCTAGTGGTTAGGCCGGGTTTGCCTTTAATCCTTGAATCTTTGGCAAAGAAAGGGGCTGCCCAACATGCTCATGAATTTGCTTTTAAGCACGGCTTGAATCTTTGAGTCTTTGATTCCTGGCCAGGAAAGAGCTGCCATGTGGGGGTTTAAAAAAAACCAATTTTTTTTATTCCCCATACAACAACTTGAAATCCTAAGATTCAAGGATTAAAAGAGGTCATTCAAGACCGGTTTCCCCTTTAGTCTGTAGCTATCTGCACAAAAATGGCAAAGATTCAAGAAGATTCAAAGATTCAAGAAGGCTGTTCAGCATACTCATGAAGTTGCTTTTAAAACATAGGGTGCCCTAAGCAGACTTGCTGTCATCCTGTTTTACCAAAGCCTAGTTGCTTTTCATTTTCACAACTGCATGCTCACAAAGATGCCCCTGCGGCGTGCTGCTGTAACTGCTGGCTTTGCAGTGACATCATGCTTGCCAACAAGGCAGCTGGCAAGGCCAACTGGTATCACCCAGCCAGCCTGACTTCTGGAGGCCGCTACGCCAATGGCTCAGCACCTATGCGCTGCGTACAGGCTGCCTCTGGCATGCTGGCCAGCTCCTGGCACATGAACACCAGCCGCCGCCAGGCAGAAGCCTTTCGCTGGCGCTGGTCACTCACAGGCGTTGAGGGCGTCTCTGAGGAGAGCATCCCTCCTGTATGGGGTGTGGGCATGGCTGGACTGCTGCAGCAATTTCAGAAGGCACAGGGCACAGGGTTCTATATGATCAACTGGGGCTGCAAGGTGAGCTGCCATGCCGCGTGTGTACTGACAGCAATCAGCTATCCACAGGGCTGCAAGAACATTGCCTGCCAGGATGGGTGACAGTGGATTTTACAGGTCAACAGCAACAACTGTCAGGACAGGAGCATGCTGGCCCAGACTGCATCCACCTGATGATGGGGACTGGGTGCTGGGGACTGCCCCTGGTCTCCTGTCACACACTGCGTGCACCAGGTAAAGTGTGTCTTACATTGTGCTGCTGCCACTGCGCCTTTTGCTGCGTGCTTTTGCTGTAATTGCAGAACGAGTTTGCCTATGGGGCCCCTGACTACGTGCCCTTCCTGCCACGCTGCATGTCTGGTCTGTGCCTGGGAGCTGTGGTGAACCTTGCCATGGCAGTCATGACCTTCTTCCAGCCCACCAGCCCCAGCCGGCCCATTGTACAGAGCAAGGCCGGCCAGCCGCCAAAGCAGACACTGGCCAATGCCAGGGGCTACGTGTGGCCATATGGAGACCTCAAGCACCTGCCTGCCTTTGATGATGACACAGCTGCTGCACCAAACGACACATCCATGGCAAAGATTGTCAACTCTGCCATCAGCAGCGCCAGCTTCCTGGCCAGCGGCTGGGACAAAATCCAGGCTGCAGGTGGGCGGTGGGATGCTATCGTGTTTTACTGTTGGAGAGATGTGGCACTGGGACCCTGCTGGGCTTTGGGCTTTGGGTCATTTCTCTTGCTGGGCCTGATTATGGGACAGGGGACAGGGGATCGCCTCCAGTCCCCAGCCCCCACAGGTCAATGTGATCAGCATCCCATGGTTTGGTTAGTCGTGAGTGTTTGGCCACAACCACATGGTAGCTTGATGCACTGTTTTCGGACTGTTGCCACAGCGGTGGACTTGAATGGTTCGCAATGCGTCGCCTTGAGCGTGCAGTCACCTTCGCATCTGGCTCAAGGGACATCGTTGCATCCTTTTTCATGGAATGCCCTTGCCCGATGCACGAATCTTGCTGATGTTGCCGTGTAATAATAATAATTGCTACTGGGCATGCCATAGCCATTTGGCCATGATGTTGCCGAGTGTGTGCTTTGTCACCACTACCATGTGCTTTGTTGCAGGCACAACAACAGCAGCAGCAGCAGCCACTGGTGCCAAGCACAATTCCCCCAGCTTCTACAGCATGCGCAGCACCCTGGCGGGTGAAGTGTCGCTGATGGTGCAGCAGCTGGGCACAGCCAACCTGCCAGCAGACATCTGGAGCTGGTACATGCAGCGAGCCGGGCGCAGCGAGGATTCCACATCACACAAGACATACATCAACAACTACACCAGCGCCTTTGGCAATCGGCTCAACTACCTGCGTGAAGCCGGCAGGGCGCTGCAGATAGTCCAGTTCCGGCAGTCCATGCTCGGCTGGTGCGTGTGCTGTGCTCCGAGGAATTAGGTACAGCCAGCCAGCAACACAGCACAAGGTTGTAGCGCGTACGTTCGGCGTAGTGCAAGGAAGGTGTTGTGTTTTTGGCTAGAGTGCAGAGCAGCACTTTGTGTCAAGGCCAGTGTGTGTTGACAGTGCAGGAGGGCCAGTCGATGCTGATGGCTCAGTGCTCGCTTTGCTGTGTGAGCAACTAACTGACACACACCCCAATACCTACTGCTGCTGCATGAAGGACGCCAACCAATGCCAATCAGGCGGTGTGCAGAGACCTGTCAGACTCCCAGAAAGCAGCATTGAAGCATGCAGTGGAGCTGACGCAGCGCTACACAGTCAATGCAAGCACATCAGCCATCTGGGATCACCTGATATCACTAGTTGAGCAGCGCGGCAGCCTGGCAGGCATGTTGCAGGTGGTGGCAGGGCCTGTGCTGCATCAATATGCAACCACAGCTTTCCAGGCTGGACCTGACCTGCTGTGGCTGCGCATGAGCCCAGCAGGAGCAACAGCATACAGCAATGCCATTCACAGGCCATTGGTCAAAGAAGGCTTACAAGCTCAGCGTGACTCCTGGTGTGAACCTGCTGCTGCACTGCAGCCCCACCCACACATGGGGCAAGAAGTTCACAGCCAGCTGCCCCGCTGCTTGCAGCAGCTACGAGGCTCTCTACCCGGGTCTCTCTCTGGCCAAGGTTGCCAATGCACTAGGTGAGCAGGGGGGTTAGCCGGGCTTCAAGAGTTTCAAGATTTAATACATCAGTTTCTGTGTTATTGAAACTGTTGAGTGCTGCCAGGAATGCTCTCAAGTGCTTGTTGTCGGGATGCTGCCTATAGACTTTGAATAGCCTTGCTGTGTTGCTGGCCTCCCCTTTGAGCAAGTCATAGTAGTCTATTTTGAGCTGAGCAAGTGTTCGCTCGAGCTTACCACGCATTTCGGCTAGGGAAGGGGCTTGCTGCCTTCCCCGGCTTGCTGTAGTTTGCTGCAATGGTGGCTGAATGGCTTGTTGGGATGTTGTGGGAGTGTTGGCAGTTTCCACTGGTGATGACGGCCTACCCTCATACACAGCCTGCAGGTTTCTATAGTGGAACACAAGGCATTGCGCAATAGCATCTGCAACGCCATGTCTTTGTGCAGCAGGCAATGAGTTCCAGGCTGACAGATCATGATTTCTGTGTGAAAATCCATTGCCAGGCACAGCAGGGTTCAGGATATTGCTGACCACCTCGACAACGCGCTGCTTTCGCCTCCACCTAGTATCCTGTTTCCAATTCTGAATATTTAAGAATGGGTACCGCTTTGTTGCATGGATTATCCTAACAGGAATACCCTTTTGAACAAAGTACATGCCTATGCATGATTCCAGCTGAAGTGGAAATACCAGCCCACGTGAAGCTTCCTTATCAAAATATTGCATCTCTATCAGGCAGTAGTAAGGCCTGCCATTGAGCAGGGTCTCAACCTGGTGAACGATCCTATCTAGATGGCCCTTCACTTCTGCTGGGTCATGCACCACATACGCATGCTCATCCAACAGCTGTGTCTTTGCCAAGTACAGTATATTTTGAGCTGTTGGCTTGCCATCAAACAAGCATACTCCACAGTTTTGGGATCCAACATCAATGCTTAGGCAGATTTCATCAGGTGGCTGTGGGGTTGGCCGAAGCATTATTGATTTGTTACATATTGCCCACCAAATATTTTCTGCATGTTTTCGCTGTTGCATCGCAGGCCGCTTGACATATGAGCCATGCAGACCAGTGAGGCAGTGCGCTCAGCAGCAGCAGGCAGTTGCTGTTAACAGCGCCGCTGCAGGCCTGCTGGGTGTTGGGCCTGAGCAGCCAGCAGGAGTGGTTGGCAGGGCTGCCGAGTCACAGCCTCAGGGTATGGGTGACCCAGCAGCAGCAGCAGCATCCATCTCAGGGCAGGCAGCAAACAGGCAGCAGCTGCTGGCAACTGCATTGGCAGGTGTGACCGATTTGACCATGTGTGCAGATGCTCCGGCAGCGGATGCTGCATTTGCTGTTGCATGGAGCTGCATTGCTGCCCTGCTACAAGGCACTGCAGCTTCTGGCAGCGCCGCTGCTTCCGTGAAGCAAGATCTGCAGTCATTGTACCTGGCTGTGGCAGCTGGTGAAGCAGCAGATAAAACAGTGCTTCAACAGCTGATGGGGCAGCTGCGAAAGCTTGCTACTGGCAGCAGCAATGTTGCTGGACTGGCAGCAGGCAGAGGTGAACCAGCAACAATGCCACTGGCATTACCAGCGGCTGCAGTCACAGGAATGTCTGATGAGAATGCATTACCGGTGTGCATGGACACTGAGCTGACAGAACCACCAACCGGCCTGGTGAACAGCAGCAGCAGCAGCAAGCGTGCAGCCGGGGGTTTGGGAGGGCACAACAGCGGCAGCAAAAGGTTCAAGGCCACGGCAGCAGAGAGTAGGGCACCACCAGACTGGGCTGACAGCAGGCCCGGTCGCTGGGTGGACGAGGAGTACTACGTGCAGATTGGAGATGTGGTGTTTATGCAAGTTGATGGCAGCTGCGATAGGGACCCCTGCACATTTTTGGTGGAGCGCAGCAGCAGCAGCAGCAGCAGCAGCAGCAGTGATAGCGGTTCTGTGGCGGCAGCTGCTCGGGCTTGGGTGTTCAGGGTGGAGTCTTTTGGAGGCGCGGGTGGGGACAGCAGCATGATGGCACGGTTTTATTATAACACACAGCGGGACTTGCAGCAGCCGTTGCTGTTCAAGCGCAAGTCAGAGCGGCTGCTGCTGGGCAAGGTGCAGGGAATTGTGCACACACTGATGCCATCCAGTGTGAATGAGGTGTTACAGCAGCTAGATGGGCAGTTGGTGGACGAGGTAGTGGAGGCTCTGTGGCAAAAGGTTGACAGTGAGTAGTGTTGCTGCTGCTGAGCAGGTAACTGTCAGGGCATGTGTCCAGGCATGTGGTCAAGGCATGCCTGGTGGCTTGTTATGCAGTTTTTCAAGGATGTGGTTGGTTCCTCTGTGTATTGATTCCTCTGTGGTTCCGAACATACTGACATGTGTGTGTCTAATCAGCCAAGCCAGTGCTGGCCAGCACCAGCTGGTGAGGTGGGGAATGCCAGCAACACAGTGCAAAGAGTGGTTGATGCCACTGGGGAAATTAATGATACTAAACGTTGAAATGTCTGTTTGCGTTGCTTTGATAAGTTTTGGTGCTGGTAGGAGGCTACTGTATGGGCTGGGTAAAGAGGCAATCTGAGGTGGAAAGGCGTTAGGAGTTTTTTACGATGCGTGTGCATGCTTAGATATACGTATAGGATCCTTCGCAAACTTTGCGTGATTGCTACACCCGCCTGACGTAATGCCCCGACGATGATCATTTGCATCGACTGCATGATCAGAGAGAATCAATCATGACATATCAGATGTTTAGCCTACAGAGGCTCCCCTCGTTGAGTAGTTGCTGATGAGATCAGTGGGCCATGACGCTTTTATAATAACCCCTTCCCAACACACATCAACTCATGCTTGAAAAGTTGAACTCTTTCAAAACAAGTTGATCATTTTTTATTCACTTGGGCTGTGCCAGGAGAGGAATAACGACAACAGACAAAGAAACATCTTGGGCAGCACAGCAAACTATGGCATCCTACAGCAGTGGCTTGTTAAATCTCCTCTCCTGCAAGGCCAATGAATCACTCAGCTGGGCAATGCATGGCGGCCGCAAAGCTCCTGACCCAAAGAAAGCTGAGGTCTCTTACGATACAGAGGAAGGCAAGAGCGCTTACAGGCCACTCACCCAGGCAGAATGGGACAGTGCAGTATACCCAGATGGCCAATGGGAGCTGCACATGGAGTTTGATGAGCGTGCTGTCAAGGAGGACTCATTCACTCAGCTGAAACAGATGGTGTACTACTGCCAGCATGACCATGACAGCGTTGACCAGTCATGCATTGAGATCTGCACTCCCCGTCGCAACTGGGGAGACAAGTTTGCAGGATCAGCACATCCTGAATTTTCATCTAGTGTGCAGATCAAGCGTGTGGAGGTGTTTGAGGCAGATGCCACTGTTCTGGATGTGCTGCAGCGCATTGCTGCTGGCATGTGCTATGGCTTTTATGAGGGCATTGAGGCTGCAACAGGGGAGCGTGCACGCTCACCTGAGGGCCGTGCTGTGTTTGAGTTAGGCTGGGGTACATAGGCTACATGCTAGCTTGCTGAGCTCACAACCTGTGTTATAAAAGCAGCAGAGATAGCTCATGCAACATGAAAACATGATGCATTCTGCAATTTTAAATACTGTATTATGCTGCTTGGCAACAACCAGGAGGTGCATTTGCATTGCCAGCCAGACCCTTCCAGGACACACAAATGCACTGTTGTAGCAGTTGTAAGCCAATGTCACACATGGCACATCATTTGAAATTCTTGAATGTGACTGAAAAGCCTTGCTGGGGTCTCTAATCATGGTTTCCCCCACCAGTTATGATCATCACAGTGTGTAGCATGCAAGTTATGTGGCATATGTGACTGTGACAGTGCTCTCATGTGATGGTGCCTAAGCGTGCTACAAGCATAGGAATGTTTACAAGGGTCTGGGCATGTCAAGTAGGATTACCATTCATTCAAATGCCGGCCCATCACATGATGTCTCGTCAGACACACAGCAGCCTGCAGCTGAGCTGGCAGCCTGAGCCTCAGGCCTGGCCTGTCAACACAGGCCCCCACGGTAGATAACTGCTGGCAGCAGTGAGCACTGCTTAGCACTATGCTATATTGGAAAAGTTGTGCAAGAGGCAAATGATTTGCCAATAATATCAGCGTCCGAGCTGAGCTGCCAGCGTCAGTGACGATTATTCAAGCCTTGAACTTCACATTGAATGTTGCAGTAACATTGTTGGCTCAACAGCGGCGCTGGGGTAGCTGCAAGTGAAAATAACAGTTACACTTTTCAAGCTGGCTATCAGAAGTTCTGCGGCCAGCACTGCGTGACTGGATTGAATCCCATACTTTCTGTCACTGCAGCTGTATGACATCATCCGATCATCATGAGGCTCATGATGAGCTGAGCTGACTATTCGGTATTGCAGAATATGACTTGCACATGCATAAAACAATGACTCAGTGAAGGCTTCAGCGGCTGCAGGCTGCAAAATGCAGTGCATATCATCACAAGGCAGCCTGTGTTGCAATATGCACTACATGCCACTGACTCAGGGATTGAGACATGGGGAATGCCCTAGCCTTCAGCCACTACTGGTGGTTGAACCACTTGTTTAGAGCCAATATGGAAATGATCACTGCCAATCAGTATTCTCACAGTCACAGTGGACAGAGACAAATAGCAGCAATGCAATGTGGACTCCACTGGCAGCAGCATTGTGAACATATAATACTGCACAAGGCAAACGTGTAAAACAGTTCTGACAACAAACAAAGCAGTGGCTGCCCCGCCGTCCCCTCCCCCCAAAAATTCGAGGGGGGGGGGGACGGCGGGGCCGAGGGGGCTGAGGGTGCTGCCTGGTACGGCAAAGTGCACTGATAATCAGTCGTTGCAATCACACTGTAATGATCAACCCTCACTAGGAAAAGCAAACACCAGCAATGCAATGCTACAGTCAACAGCTGCTGCCAGTAATTGTGACCCAGAAAATCTTGCAATGCAA